>CAHIKZ030000290.1:1332500-1420000 GCA_903632075.3 Acanthosepion pharaonis
GACGAAACGTAGCAAACCCTTCACTATTCTATTAATATTTCCATGACAAGTTTTTTTTCTTCGAGGCTGGGGACAGTTGTCTTTTTCTCTTAATGATTCTATCATATTAAAATGTCGGAGATAGGATACAAGCAAAAATGCCACAGCAAAGAAACATCCATACGACTTATACGGTGCAAGTTATACCCCATTCACTTCATATTCCATTAGTAAGGAGGAAGTTCGATCCAGGCAGCTTCTTCATAAGAACCGATACTTTGTGGAAAGGGCTCCCGAGAGGATGCTTCCCTGATCGCTAAAAATCTTAACCTCTTCAAGGTTTTCAGACATATCTTCATAATTTGCACTTACATTCAACAACCTCATTCAGTAACACGCTACCTTGAGTGGCCCTTGGGCTTTGTATTGGGTGAACGATAGTGTAAGAAAAAACAAAAAACGAAAAAGTTTTGTAACAAAAAAAATATGGGTTTTGTATTTCAAGATAAAATTAAAAAAATGGTTATAACAAAATGAGAAACTAGTGCCAAAATCCAAACCAGGAAACCACATACTTTGTTTTGTGTCTGCTGTATATATATATATAGGTGGTGTCCATTACGATCAACTGAGACATAGAAGGACCAGCACTGTAGATGTTGTAGATACCGAAAGTGTCCTGGTTTGGTAATACATAATTACCGTCGAGAGATTGCTAAAAAAGGGCCTTAAACTGAAAAATAATTTTTATTGTCTAAATGTTTATGTCATTATTAAGAAGAAAGATCAAAGTATTTTGAGGTATTTTTTTTACATTTTTTAAGCGTTCCTAGCACGTCCGAAATTTGCGTTAAAAACCTTTTTTTTTTTGAGTCAGTAAAATTGACAGGTAATCAATCATGTCAATCCTTTTTTCCATTTTATGAAAAAAAAAATGAAAATCTCAGTTATATATATATATATACGCTGACGTGCCTTACCTCTGGGCTACAAAGAACCTTTTCGGTAGACAAGGTCGAATTTACTGCGTATATGACGGTTCCGTATAGGATGCAGGTTCGAATCCTGTCAAAGAACGAATATTTTCTATGAAAATTTCTCGGACATTCAGGCCGGTAAATGTTATTTAATACTGTTTATCATAAACAGAGCATTTGCTTAAATACTTGTATCTATAAAATAACAACGTTAAACATAAAAAAATGTCTTTAATAAATAAATTGTCGGACCTTGTCCATTTCTTAATACATATATATATATATAGCCTGAATATTACGGCCATATCACATTGACACACACACACACACACACACACACATATATATATATATATATATTTCAACTTGATATGGCCGTAAGCCACAAAGATTTTAAAAACTGTCTTTTAAAGTTTTAGTTGGGCAGGAGAACGCAGATCGCTTTTAAACATGAAATCGAAAAGTTGCATTCATACTGGGCTGCAATCTTTGAAAATGAAGGCGGTTTTATTTTTAAAAAAATAATATTTAAATAAATTTACCTTACACTTTTTTATATTCTTTCTGGGAAAACCTAATGACTATTCGATCACCCTCTCGTATGGGTATGAACATTTTCTCTCAAATCATTTCCTATTTTTATTTTTTATCTTTCTCACAATCTCGGAAATTATAGCGACCCATCGTCATCCTCCTCGTATTCCCTTGATGAGATGGCCCTTACACTCGTACAGCTTTTTCTCACGATCCGCTTATTTGTGGAACCGACTTCCAGGAGGATACTTCTCCGATCATTACAATCTTAATCCCGAAAACCAATGCTTCATGTTCTGTAACCCTCTGCCTCGAATGGCTCTTGGGCCTTGTACATATTGAACATTATTGCAAAAAATCTCAAGGTGACTCTCTCTGTATTTTATTTTTTAGCTTTCACTTTTCCTCTCGTTCACACACACACATACACACACATACACACACACACACTTTTTTCTTTCGCTTTTTTCATCGTCTATTACCATTGCTTCCACGTTCGCATCCGTTTTGCCTCCCTTCCTTCCCTCCTTTTCCCTGTCACACACTTCTGGCCAATTAGCGCCACCTGGTGCCTGTTTCACTTTAATTCTGACGCACACTTCCGGTGATACCCAAAACTTGTCCTCAAGCACCCTTAACGCAGCAGAGCGTATGAATCCAGCCAGGACTTCACTCGCAAAGAAAACAGTTCATTCCCCATGCGCCACTGTCAGGGATTAGATCTCGCGAGGCCCAAAACAACACACTGCTATCGACCCTCCTCGGCAGTCCGCGTCCCTAGGGCCCGATATACATCATCTACCAACCCAGACAAATGTTAGTATCACAAGTAAAATCCTTCACTCATATCGACTCTAGTCTTCGAGGCTGGGGACAGTTGTCTTTTTATCTTAATTATTCTATCATATGTCACTTAAAACGTCGGAGATAGGATTCAAGCAAAAATGTCACTTAGTGCATATAAATCAAAAAGAAAAGAAAAAAAAAGGATTACTGTTTAAACAACCATTCTTCTTATACATACTGTGCGTCTTCAGAACGTAGGTGATCACGACTCTCCACAACTTCTTGTCTTTTGCAGCAAAAAAGTCCGGTTCACACTCCTCACAAATTATATTTCAGTACACTCCACCTCTGTCTTTTGAACAGGAGTAGAGTATCCCTTGTTTCCTGTTTGAGAGTATGTTTCCGGTTGCTTCTAAAGTCTACTTCAACTCTCTACTCTCTAACGTCCCCGCCTAAAATTATATTTACTATTTATTTATTCCTCGATAGGCACACTATTTACATTATTCTATTGTCCACATCTTTGTTGCCATATTTATCAAAACGTTTCGTCCGTTGTAGGCTCCGGCCTTCTTCAGGGGCTGGAATGTCGAACTAAACACTTTATTTCGGTCGCTGAGGTGGACTGTTCTATATCTGTCTATATTTCTGAGATGAGGTTTTATGTACACTATTTACATCGCTCGGACTATCATCCTCATCTTTGTTGCTATATTTATTACAACGTTTCGGCCGTTGTACGCTCCGGCCTTCTTCAGGTGGTTGGAATGTCGAACTAAACCCTTTATATCGCTCGCTGGGGTAGGCTGTTCTAGTTCCACGTGGCATGTCAGTTATCTCCGTTGCTTCAGGTTTCCTCTTCATTTGTGAAAGAAAACTTCAGCATCACTTCCATGTAGGAAAATTGATATTACAAAGCAGGCATATAATTTTTTCTTTGTTTCTGACAAAATTTTCCTATTTCATAATATTTTGCTTAGTTTTTGAAAGACATCTTTTTGCTGTTCTTATGCGCCTCGGATTATTGCAAAAATATATTTGTCTAAATTTTAACAGACATAATTAAAAAAAAAACAAAAACAAAACAAGCAAACATTGAACTGCTGTGTCATATCTATCCTCTAAAGCAGTTGATCCTGGACAATCTCCTCACATATGAAGAAGAGATTCGAAACAATAGAGATGTGGTTCTACAGAAGGATACTGAGAATGCCATAGACTGAATATGTGATTAACGAGAAAGCTTTAAGGAAAATGAAAACAAAATGACGCTTACTTTTAGAATCAAAAAGCGACAGTTGAAATTTCTGGGCCACTTAATGAGAAAAGAAGGTTTGGAAAATGTAACACTCACAGAACACATTCAAGGAATGAAGAACAAAGAGAAAAAGCGAGTAAACTCACCTTATAGGTTTTGGTGAAGGGAGAGTAATGGTAATATTAACTGTTTCCTTATAAAGAAACACTCAGCAGCCAGTACTACTGTCGGTTGAAATTTATATCTTTTTTCAATTTTCCAGGAAAACAGGTTTCTCATGGCCAGTAGCTGTTATCACTCTTTCCAGTATTGATGGGAGTTTCCTTCCTAAACTTTTGTTCGAAGTAGTGTGGAATGTCAATATCTTGATTATGTCATTACTTTCTCTTCGAGTTGGGTTATCTATTTTAGTTGTTGATGCTGTTACTAGTCCTCAAGTGATGTGGTTTCTCTTACTTGTTACATTTCTTTGTTTGTGATTCTGTAGCGCCAGACTAAAAGTTTCAAAGAAGTGTTGTCCTATAGGATTTACTCGCTCAAAGTAAGAGACAGATAGCTGTGGAGAGCCGTCATCACCCACGTTTTGAAAGGACCCGTCACTTAGAAGAAATAGATTGATATTACGTCAATACTGATTTATAGATCAGGAAAATTGATTTTTAAGTAATGTTATAAAATGAGCATGAAAAGAAAATATAATAAATCGATTACACAGATTTTTATATTTTATGCAATGGCAGATGCGAACGGCTTAAACGATAAGCTGATGTTTACATTTGATAATTTCTAGGATAATAAACTTGGTGACTAGAGGTTAGTACGACTCCTTAAAATTTTGCCGCTGTAGAAATCGGCATTCTTCATTTGCATATCAGTTGTAGAAGGCCCTTAAGGATTAACAGCTTGCACTGTTGAGTCAAAGATTATTAATTCGGCAAACACGGACCTTCGTGAGCACAAAAAAAGGAGTGTCGAATGACGGTTTTTCTCCCTTCACACCGCTGTTATTTCACTCCTCAGCAATGTTTATTCTTTTAAAAAGCGGTGATTAGAATTAAACATTTTCTTTGATCTTGAGAAAACAAAAATATTAAACGCTATTTATTATATTGTTTACTGGAATGGTTGGTAAAACATCATCTAATTGCCAATTGATTCGAACTTTATAAAATGGTAAATAATAAAGGTTACATTATAGTTGTTTCACATATTTTTATACTTTAATAAATGTTTATATATAAATTTATGAAAAAAAATTGTTTTCATATTTATTTCTTTATAAATTGGTAAATGATAAATATTGCATTTTTTTATTAGGTTGGTGCAAAAATAATGTCGTAATGTCGTTAAAAATACGTCAAAAAACGACATTATTACGTCATTATTTTTGCACCAACCTAATAATTGTAGTTTTTAGAATGTTTCAAATATAAAATTAATCTTGTAAATACACAATCTAATAAATAAATATTGTTTAATATTTTTGTTGTAAATTCTCAAGAACAAAAATGTATAGAATTTAATCTCATATGTTTAGCTTTTATTACAATTCTAATAATCGCTTTTTAAAACAACAAACGTTGCCAAGGAGTGAAGGTAGTTAAAATAATAGCAGTGTCAAGGGAAAAACTGGCCTTTTGACACTTCGTTTTTTGCAGACATGAAGGTCCAAGTTTGCCGCTAATTCGCTGAAGAAGCAAAAATTATTTCAGTTTATTAAGTAAAAATACAAACTTTTCATTTCAAAATTAATTATCATTCTGTTTCATTATCTTCTGTCATCTTTTTAGTGATCAAAATATTTTTTCAATCTTCTGTGTGCCATGCTCCATTAGGACATTGGCCATCATAACTCTCCACAACTTCCTATCAGTTGTATCTCTGAGTAACGATTTTTTTCCTCGCCACGTTGCGTCATACATACACACAAGTTCTTCTTCAGGTGGTTGGAATGTCGAACTGAACCCTTTATTTCGCTCACTGGGGTAGACTGTTCTAGTTCCAGGTGACATGCTTAATGGATGTCAGTTATCAGTTATCTCCTGTTAATTTCCTTCTGAAAATTCTCCACTGGCTTAACCGGGTATTGAACTCAGACTTTTCGGGTCCTGTCACTAGATGTAACTAACGCCTTTATCCACTGTGCCATGTGGAACTAGAACAGTCTACCCCAGTGAGCGAAATAAAGGGTTCGGTTCAACATTCCAACCACCTGAAGAAGGCCGGAGCGTAAAACGGACACAACGTTGTAATACATATGGTGACAAAGATGAGGACAATAGTCCGAAGAATGTAAATAGTGTACATAATACCTCATCTCAGAAATATAGACAGATACTGAAAGGCTGAAGCGTTGTAATAAATATGGCGACAAAGATGAGGACAATAGTCCGAATAATGTAAATAGTGTGCATAATATCTCATCTCAGAAATATAGACAGATACTGAAAGGCCGAAACGTTGTAATAAATATGGCGACAAAGATGAGGACAATAGTCCGAATAATGTAAATAGTGTGCATATCTCATCTCAGAAATATAGACAGATACTGAAAGGCCGAAACGTTGTAATAAATATGGCGACAAAGATGAGGACAATAGTCCGAATAATGTAAATAGTGTGCATAATATCTCATCTCAGAAATATAGACAGATACTGAAAGTCCGAAATGTTGTAATAAATATGGCGACAAAGATGAGGACAATAGTCCGAATAATGTAAATAGTGTGCATAATATCTCATCTCAGAAATATAGACAGATACAAAACGTAACCTATCTAATACACGGACAAATCGTTGGTAGAAGAAAGAGTGGGCAGATGGTTAACATACAAGCATTACTAAACGCTACAAAAGATAAGTTATCGTCAAGAACCATGATCAGTTATATCTTGAAAAGACAAGGTATATTGGGGTTATGACTTTTTGCAAAATAATTGATTTCCTGTATCAGAATTAGGTTAACTTTTGTTAAAAACAATGAAGAAGGGTTTAATTCTGTTTCTTTTTTTAATATCACCCCCACCCCACCACGAACTTTCAATAATTTTATATAAATATAGTAGTACTATAACTCTCTGGAACCCTCCAGAATTTTCTGGAACCTTCTAGAATTTTAAGAGCGACGACTTGAACTTCTGGCCAGGTTCACTCTGTTACCTGAATTCTGAGAATAGCTTCGTACCATTTTAAAATAATCTCAGTGTTTGTATTCGTCATTATAACACATGAAAAATCTTTGGAGTTGAAATATATTGAAAAGTATATAATATTAATAATAATTGTCTTTAGATATGAACAGGAAATAAGCTTTGGTTTAAAGGTCTGTAAAAGTGAAAATACTTTTGATGCACTATAACAGTACCATTTCCCCGACATAGAACCATCCTGGGTATGACAATAAATTAGATCCGACACCACACCTTAATTGCTTTTGTTCTCTGGCCCATCTGAACCGGAGTGGAATAATCTGTTATAATCCCAGCTATGGGCAAATAGTGATACCTCAAGCTGTGGTTAATATATTATGAAAGTATAAAAAATTATAATAAAAATACTAGCAATACATTTTAATAGTAAAATATATTACCAGCAATATATTTTAATAACATAAAATACCAACAATACAGTTTTGTAACAAAAAAATACCAGCAATACATGTTTGTAATAAAAAATACCAGCAATACATTTTTGTAACAAATAATAAAACAGTAATACATTTTTGTAACAAAAAAAACACAGTAATACATTTTATTAACAAAAAATACCAACAATACATTTTTGTAACAAAAAAAAAATCTAATACATTTTAGTAACAAAAAATACCAACAATACATTTTTATAACAAAAAAATACCAGCAATACATGTTTGTAATAAAAAATACCAGCAATATATTTTTGTAACAAAAATACCAGCAATACATTTGTCAAATAAATTACTAACGCTCCCCCCAAATTAAATTCGGTATTAAATGACCCATAAGGAGTCGATATGCCACCAAACAAACAAGTCCGACATAGAAAAACTATAAACTGAGGATATATGGATGCAAGTCAACTCACTAACAAAATGATTGCGGATGATAACAGACACACAGAAAATATCTATCAATAGCCTGAATAGTTTACAAAAAGCCTTTTAACAGTCTTTCTCGTTGCTAGATAGAGGAATGCTTAAAGATATTTAAAATATCAAGACAAGTCAGAAATTCCTTGTGTCATTTCATAAAGATGTGGAAATAAAGCAACTCTTAATTCTGAACCCGGACAAGACATTTATATATTCTATAGATGCCAGCATTCAGTGTGGAATCATTCAAGGAGATTCGTTATTACCTCCCCTTTGTTTGCCTTGATTCCGCTAGGCTAACTACTGAGTGAAATAAACTGTAGATATAAAGTGTATGGAAAAACTATGAACCGTCTTCTTCACATGGACAGCCTGAAACCTTTTGCAAAAAAAAAGTTCACTGACTACAAATTCTCTTTCAAACAGTCAAACAAATTAGTGAGGAGATCAAAATGGAAATTGGGCTTGACAAATGTGACCAGGCTACATTTCTCAAGGGAAAACTATCAGGAACACGCAATATCTCTCAAGAAAGAGATAATGAAATAAAAGGATTAGAACCCGAGGTAAGTTATATGCATTTAGCTGTTTTAGAAAGAGAGGGAATTAAAAACGCATCAATAAGAAAATATTATGAAAAGAGTGTCATTGCAATGTAATGGCTATTCTGAAAATAGAGCTGTATGCCATAAACAAATCTTAGGCCATAAACTAACTAGACATGTCGACATTCACAACACAATTTCAATATTATTAATTGGTCCGTCTCCGTGATAAACAAACTTGATGCCAAAATACGAAGACTTCTTACAATACATCGCAATACACCACCCAAAATTGAACTTTGACCGATTGTACTTTACAAGAAGAAAAGTTTGTCGGGGATTTGTTCAGCTACATTTGTCATTAAAAACTGCAACCATGAGTTTTTCACTTGCAGCAAACAAACGACTGCACGTTAAAAATGGTATTGAAACACGTGGGTTAAAAAAACAACAGATTTCTGTAACAATATATATATATATATATATATATATATGTATATTTAGATAGATAGATAGATGGATGGATAGATAAACCTAGTGAGCCAGATAAATCTACCCAGGTTTCACCTAAGCGGATCGTCAGGGAAAGCTGGCTAAAGAGGCAAAAGAGAAACAGCATATTTATCGGCGATAAGAAAAATCATACCACGAAAAAACAAGAAAAAACACAAGAAAAGAAAAACACCGGGGGAGAGGTGTTAAGATTTATTCAAACGACTAAAAGGGGAGGGGATATTCTTTTTCGATTATTTCGGCAGACTTTCATGTTTCTAGCTCTTTCTTTTTTAAAAACCTTTTTTCCTTCGAGATTGATTTGATTATTGGCAAATCAAAAATTCGAAGTTTTTCGAAACAAAGTATAGTTGCCTATATATATATATATATATATATATATATATATATATATATATATATATATATATATATATATATATATATATATATATATATATATATATATATATATATATATATATATATATATGTGTGTGAAAAGTGAATATAAATATAAATAAATATATATATGTATAATTATTTATATATTATATGCGCGGTACTTATTAGAAAGCGCTCAATATCCAACCAAATATATATATATATATATATATATATATATATATATATATATATATATATATATATATATATATATAAGGTGTCCATAAAGTTCGTGTGCACTTTAAAATTTATAACTTTATTTGTACTTGTGATAGAAATAATCTGTAAAAAAATGTTCTAAAGTTTAATATACCTAGTTTTAAGTATAGCTAAAATAACTAATGTGATTTCAGGCATTACTGTAAATCAGTTGGGTAATGTTTTCGTGAACTGCAAAATCGTATTACCCTTTGTGTTGCTAATGATGGAGGACATGGAAACTTAAATAAAATTTCAATAATAATACAAATAAAGTTATAAATTTTTTAAAGTCACACGAACTTTATGGACACCCTATATATATATATATATATATATATATATATATATATATATATATATATATATATATATATATATATATGAAAATATATAGAAAATAGGAAGGAACTGGTTAGGTAAATAATCCAAAGTCCCTTAGTATTTTAGTTATTATTTTTTAAAATAGTGCTCGATACAAAAGTAGAGCATAAATATAATTATTTATTTAAAAATATGATTCCAAATCGCGACATAAGAAATCCCATGTTTCAAAAAACAAGAGCCGAAAACTTCAATATAATTATTTAAATCATTTAAATTATTTAAATTAAATTAAGTTAAAATAAGCTCTGTTCCATCTTCAAGCGAATTTTTTTTTGGAATAATGTGTTCCTGAAATTTACGTGTTTTAAAAATTGAAATCAACATTTCCATGGTAACAGCTAGGGCGAATTGTTTAAGTTGGGTAGGCGGGTGTTGCGTGTTAATAATAAGTATCAGTATAGAGTTACTTTCGTAGATGTCAAGTCAGTGAAAGGTGGGGTGTCTAAATTTGAAACGGAAGATGTATTAACCCTCATCTAGTTTGCATGTCTATGATATATATATATATATATATATATATATATATATATATATATATATATATATATATATATTTCCTTTTATAAGCTGATTTATATAATTTTACAGTTTGGTTTGGTCTGGTATGTTTTACAGCATATCACTCTCAATGGGTTATTTAACGCCGACAATTTTTATTGCTGGTAATATTTTTTTCTTCAACAGATGTATTGCTGATAATAATTTTTTTACAAAGTATTTCTGGTATTAAAAACTATTTTTTTCACTTTCATAGTATTTTGACCCCAGTTTCGGGGTTAACTATTTGCCCATAGCTGGGACCCTAACAGGTGCTACCACCCCGAGTTAGAGTGGACCTGGGAACACCAGCAATTAAGCGGTGGTTCCACACTCCTTAAAACCTCCTGATCAGAGGTCTTTCTGCTGGACGTAATTTATAATCTTGCCCAGGACGCGGATGTAGCTTATCCTCATACCCGGGACGGTATAATTTTACGTATTTCCATAGGTAGAATTATTACCATTATTTACTTATTTCTTTTCTTTTATTATATATATTTCAGTCTGTCTATATCTATCGATATGCCAAAACGTTATGCAATATCGATCTTCCAATATGGCGGTGAATGCCGGGCAATCTCCTCAAATATGAAGAAGAAACTTGATTCAACACAAATGTGGTTCTATAAAATTAATATGTAATAGTTTAATCAATATTCAGCTAATGGGCGTTTCTTATAAAATTTTGTTCTATTTGCTTTATCCATTACGTTTTTATGTCATTAATTCTCCACTAAGGTTTATCTTTTTCTAATAATGTACAAGTGCAAATCTAAAGGGTAATGGTGAAATTTAAGGCAATCATCTGATATCTTCGGAGGGGATTAGCATCCACAGTTGATCATTACCAATGCTTACCGGCTGTCCTTTACAAGATGCATCTTCAAGTGACAGCCATTAAATTCACTAACAGGCTACATTTCTTGTCTTTATTCAAAATTTAAATTAATACTTCAACTCTATACGCCTAAAGTCTCCGCTTAAGCTTTGAAATTTCATTTACTATTTATTTATTCCTCCATAGGTACACTATTTACATTATTTGGGCAATTGTCCTCATCTTTGTGGCCATATTTATCAAAACGTTTCTTCCGTTGTACGCTCCGGCCTTCTTCAGGGGGTTGGAATGTCGAACTAATCACTTTATTTCGATCGCTGAGGTAGACTGTTCTATATCTGTCTATATTTCTGAGATGAGGTTTTACGTACACTATTTACATTGCTCGGACTATCATCCTCATCTTTGTTGCTATATTTATTACAACGTTTCGGCCGTTGTACGCTCCGGCCTTCTTCAGGTGGTTGGAATGTCGAACTAAACCCTTTATATCGCTCGCTGGGGTAGACTGCTCTTGTTCCACGTGCCATGTCATTTATCAGTTATCTCCTGTTAATTCACCTCTCCAAGTTCTCCACTGCCTTAACCAGTTATTGAACTCGTCCTTAACGACACATTGCATAGTGGATTTCGTCCTTAAGGAGACATGGCACAGTGGATAAAGGCGTTGGTTAGATCCAATGACAAGACCCAAAGAGTTGTGAGTTTTACTCACATACGCTTTCAATATGTATTGTCAGCATCCTTCGGTAAATCTTACTCTCCGTTGCTTCAGGTCTCCTCTTCATTTGTGAAAGAAAACTTCAGCATCACTTCCATGTAGGAAAATTGATATTACAAAGCAGACATAATTTTTTCTTTGTTTCCGACAAAATTTTCCTATTTCATAATATTTTGCTTAGTTTTTGAAAGACATCTTTTTGCTGTTCTTATGCGCCTCGGATTATTGCAAAAATATATTTGTCTAAATTTTAACAGACATAATTGTCCAAAGTTTAAACTAATACACGACTCTCGCAATATTTAAAAGGTGGCCATCTTGATTTCGCTCATCAGTACTGGAGGTAAACACATTTAAAAGTTAAGTGGTAGTAAATGATGTCCCGAAGTTTCACGTTATTCTAACAACGGATTTCGGTGCACCGTTATTTGATTGTTCTAAACTTTGGTGGTGAAAAAATGTTTAAATAGCTGAGTATTGATCTGGAGAAGAGAGATGCTTATTTCAGATCTCAGATCTTGTAATGAAAGTCATTGTATCCAAAATACAATCATGGTCGTGGTAAAATTTTCAAAATATGCTCATATTTATACTAAATATTCCATGTGTCACGAGCATATGTTTTTTTTATTAGAAACATTTACAATAAGTCATTTGGTGGATGCTGAGACATTTATCTTAATTTGGAGTTTTTCAAACATTTTTGCTAGGAAGTTTTGCAGAATGTGTAGGGAAATTTTGCTTACATTATCGACACCTGTAACACTCTTGATTTTTATCATATCGCTCCATGCAAGACAATAAAACGACTAAAACAGAAGGGGTTACTCAGTGTGAAAGAAAAGAAAAAAAGAAACATTATTAAGAAAAGAGAACAATAGAACAGTAATCAAGAAGACATTGGATAACGATCGACATTGCATTTAAATCTACGAAAATCAAAGTTGGCTAGAAAGCAAGGAGCTGGAAGAGAGTTTCACATGGTGGAAGTGCGAGAAATGAAACTGTTAGCAGAGAACTTACGGCTACATCTAGTCAATTCAACAGTGAATAGAATACAGATTGCCACCAATCTAATACTGGGCTTAAATTCATCAAGTCTAAGTACCAAAGCGAAGAGTTTATTCAAACAGTCACCGTGAAAGTATTTATAGAAAAGGCACAGGGGAGTTACATTACAGAAGTGAGAAAGTAACTGGAGCCGAGATGCCAGGTCAGGACCAATAATATTGGTTTTTATCAAGACTTTCAATATTTAGCAGGAGCATTCGACCATATGTGGCAGCAATATTCAAAGCATGTACAAATATATCTACCATTTGTACATGTTTTGAATATTGCTGCTACATATGGTCGAATGCTCCTGCTAAATATTGAAAGAGGTGTAGCCACAATTATGGGAGACTGAGCGAGGATTGAACTCACTTCAACAATTATGGGAGACTGACGAGGCTTTGAACTTCCCCTTATGTTTCTCAACCTGCTCATTGTCCACTTAACAGACGACAATTCACAGCAATATTTTGACAGACATTCTTTTAAGTTCTTTTTTTTTTTTCAAAGACGAAAGTTAATCACAGGAGGTAAAGGATTTTCAAAACGCAAAAGCTGTTCTTCATGTCTAACGTTTCATGTCCCAAATACTTCTCAACTGACACTTTTGACTCTAAATGAAAAAGAAAATAAAGATTTTTGTCATATGATACTCATTTACTTCGAGATCACAGGTTGTTTTTTGACCCAAGAGCCTAAAAATGGTTCCAATGGAATGGAAAAACCTGTTTAGGCTATCAAATGGCCGTAAGTAAGTACAGACTTACCAGCAGGTAACTTAATATTACTTTTCCATATTCACGATGTTTTAAAATATGTTTTTAAATTAAAGATTAAGCTGATTCTAGATATTTTTTATGAAATGCGTGCAAATTTCTAAATGTATAAACTAGTCTTTTAATGCATAAATAATAGGATAGCTATTTAGATTCGTAAAGTCTTCTCTTCGTGTGATGAAGGATAATGGCAGTCGTCACACGACTAAAAAATACAAGTAAAAGCAGGAATTGTCTTAATTTTAAATGTCTGCCGATTGATCTCTGTCACCATGAAACTTTTAGTTACGTGTATATTTGTTACGTTTTAGTACGATCCAAAATATTAACATTTACTCTTTTCCTTTCTCTCTCTCTCTCTCTCTCTCTCTCTCTCTCTCTCTATATATATATATATATATATATATATGAAGAAATATAGTCTTAAGGTGTGCTATATTTATGGGATAAAGTCGTCAATATCAGAGATAGAGCGTGTGTAAATATAAAAGTGAACATAGAAGTCAACACTTAGAAGTGACAGTGTGTTTTATAAAAGACTTCCGGTAAAATAACCGCCAAAATAGACTACCCACAATGCACCACTGACCCGTATATATAAATAGCCGAGAAAAACAACAGCACTCGTAGCCTGACGATTGCGTCTAGCATGAAACAGACTGTCGCCTCTAAGTGTTGACTTCAATGTTCACTTATATATATATATATATATATATATATATATATATATATATATAGAGAGAGAGAGAGAGAGAGATAGATAACGATATATATCTTTATATATCAAGAACAATATTGGGGAAAAATGTATGACAAAGTGAAAAAACGTTTTCTAGTGACGCGTTTCGTTCTTTTGGACTTCATTGGACTAAATTGGTTATGTTGGTGCGACTACTCATGCACGCGAATTAGGGATGCTGGGAATTTAAATTTTCTTTTATGTAGCCGATTTCATTTAGATTCTTTGTCTTACATGACTCTTGTTATTAGATAGCCCACACTGTGATAACAGAAGTTCTTCCCAGGATTCCCGAAATGGCGTAAATTTTCTGTATATGACCTTGCGATCAAAGCACTCTCTAGATATGTACATCCTAGTGAATTGTTCTCTCCTTTGATAAGAGCAGTATTTTTATGTCAAAATTGTGGTCAGTCGGGCATAAAAACCGGCTCCACCTGAGAAACCCAATGAATCAAAAAATATTGTCCTACCAACTAACTCTATCACATCCACAATCGAAAAGAATCTATTTAAACTCAACATAAAATTTGTTACAACTACATCTAAAACATCTTAGTCAATACTAAACAAAACAATAAGCTAAAACTTAAAGGAGAAAATTTCTCGATCGTCTGTATTGTCACAAAAAAGGAGAAACCAGAAGGAATCTAAATAAAATATTATATGAACACAAAAGGGATATTTTACAAAAGAACCTATCAAATGCGTTGGTTGCTCACCGTAAGTAGACTGACCACAAAAAATGCTGATCAAAGGTGAAAACAATTCATTACGACAAGAGAGTGCCTTAATCGCAATGTCATTTACAGTAAGTTTGTGCCCTGGTTCTGACAATATTCTTTCTATTTCTTTTGTTTCACAGTGTGGGATATCTACTAACAAAAGTGATGGAAAGAAAAAGAATTTAAAAGAAATCGGCGAGATAAAAAAAAAAAAAAAATCCCAGCATCTTTCGCTCGTGTGCATGTGCAGTCGCACCAACATATGAAATTTAGTCCGATGAAGTACAAAACTTGTGGGTAGAAAACATTTTCCTTTTTGTCATACGTTTTTCACACACACACACACACACACACACACACACACACACACACTCTCTCTCTCTCTCTCTCTCTCTCTCTCTCTATATATATATATATATATATATGGGAAAACTATATAAGTTTTTATATATCAAGAAAAAATTTATGGAAAAAATTATGACAAAGGGGTAAAAGTTTTCGCGAGATACGTTTCGTCCAGAAGTGATGGGAACTTGTGTGTGTGTGTGTGTGTCTGCGTGAGTGTGTGTGTGTGTGTGTGTGTGTGTGTGTGCACGCGCGTGGTGTGTGTGTGTGTGCATAAATAAACATGTGGGTGTGTAAAATCTATATAAATAAATGCGAATGTCAGTGTGTCAGACTTTTTCAGTTTTACCCCTAGAGGCCGTATCCTAACATATAATACCATTTTGGAATCAAGCCGAATCTGTGAGCAAATTCTAAAAATTCCGAGCCGGAGCCAGACCTACAATCCTGAAATTTTGGATTCCAAAGTTTTCATTTCTGCGATTGTTTTTTTTTTTACGAGATTTTTTTCGACAGATTTTTTTGTACGATAATAAATTTTATAATTTAGAAATAAATTTGGGAATAACTGAAATTAATTGCGAAATCCAGCGAAGGTCACCCATGAAATGAAAATAAATTTTTGTACGGAAAGTAAGGACCTACGTACATCAAATTGTCTTTAAATTAAGAGGCGGTACAAAAATTATCGTTGAACTTTTAAAAAGGTAAGCTTAAATATTAATGCAATTATTAAATGCTGCGAGCAATTTTGAGTTTTCCGGTATTTTATTGTTGCTTATCGCATACAGCAGAAAAGAAAATCTCGGCCAACAGATGACCGGATTGCAATCAAAAGAGCCAAAGAATGCACCGTGCAAATGAAAACCGAGATCAAACAGCAGCCAGGAGAGCCTTCCAATGCTGAGAATATGCAAAGACTTAGGAACTCTCAAACTGCTGAATAAGCCGAAAGCCCAATCGAGAGACCTCCGCAAAAGCTAACTTAACTGCCGCCCGATAAGGTGTTAATAATATGCATTATTCGACACTTTAATTGAGGCTAAAGTTATATAGTACTTTACCAGATAAAAAAGTACTTTAAAGTTATATAGTACTTTAAAGTCATATAGTACTTTACCAGATAAAAAAAAAAAAAAAAAAACAAAAACATAAATGTAAAAACGTCGTTAATGTCCTTACAAACACAAAATAACAGTTATAAAAAAACATGACTAAACGTTTCAAAATAATTTCTTTTTCAGAGACTTTATTTTTTCCAAAATCATGTTACGGATAAACTAATAAAAGCCATGTTACTGATGAACTAATGAAAATTGAACTTTAGAAAAAAAAAAAAAAAAAAAAAAAACCCAAAAAAACAAAAACAAAAAAAACTCAAACAATTGTCTTTTTATAAAGAAACCATTTTCTCGTTCTGACGTAAACAGATAAACGAGGTTGGGATAATGTCATGGAGGAATGTTTACAAGGAGCACACGACTCTCCGATGGGTTGATTTCCAATTCCTTTTCTATAAGGATTACTGAGAATATGATTCTATGATTGAGTGCTTATGAGATCAAGGTACACCAAAACCACAGTTTTTTTTCCAAAATAATTTAAATGGAATTGAGAGCTAGTGTCAGTGTAATACATACATTGGGAATTTTCCAAAGAATCATGGCTGGGTCGTGTGTAACTCTGGGTTGTAAAAAGGACTCAGGTGGATCGTGGGTAATAAATACGACCAATAAGAAACTTTGTCTAAGGAATTAAGATATAGTGTTAGGACCCTAGAAAAACAAGGAAAAGGAGACTTAGGAGCAAAACATATTAACGATCTCATACAGTATACAGTAGATTTATTATTTACTATAAATGTTAAAAACTTATTAAGAAATTATTACTGACATCAGATTGAGAGCGTTTGTAGATATCGACAATGTGGTATGGTGACAGTCGGTTTTACACTTCAATGGGATCTTCAAATCAATATGGCTTACGGCCAGATCACGTTAAAACACTGGTTCTCGTGCGATTATCGATGGATGGAAACTTGGATGTGCGGGTGGTGTAATGCATAATGTCTCGGAATTGGGCATCGTAAAGCCCAATTCCAATTCCAGGCGTGTTCGTTAAATTCACTTACGCGCAAATACCTTTGGGAAATGTATGAATCCCCCTTATTCCCCCCAGCTATGGGTTAATTAGTACGACTTGTATCAGTAAATCGTTATTATCTAAAAAAATTCTTACAATCTAGAAATATTTTCTGGCTTTGAATAATCTGCAAAAGGTTGATAAGCCGTAAAAAACAAATCATTCAATCTATCAAACCTATTTACACACACACACACACACACACACACACACACACACACACACACACACACACAACAAATATATATGAGTGAAGAAAAAAGGAAAACTTATCTTAATCGACGCGTTTCGTCCTCTGAGAGAATTTATCAGGGCAAATGCCTGAGAGGATGAAGCGCGTCGGCAAATATAAATTATCCTTTTGTCTTTATTTGTCCTTTTACACATGTACACTATCTGAAATTGTATACACACACGCGTGCATACACAAACACACGCACACACACACATTGTGATATTTGTAGCGGTGTGTCTCTCTCTCAGTTAGGCTTGACCAACCATATCTTTTCTTTCTATATGCCGTGTCCTTTCATGACATAGGCGATCATGGCTCTCCACCTCTCTCTATCCCTTGCAGCTCTCAACAGGTTCCTTTCTCTGCCTCCTCCCGCAGACCAAGTTCTGTCATCACTTGCTTAAGTCCACCAGGTATGTTACGCGTTGTTTTCCCTTGTCTCTTTTTCCCTCTACTCGACCCGTGAGATTCTCTAGGACCTCCTTCCTCATTATACGTCCCAGGAATTTCAGTTGCCTTCTTCTCGATGTTAAGTATAAGCCACCTCCTTGTTTGCATCCTATGACCTCATCGTTGCTCACACGCTCGGCCCATTTTTGCCTCAGCATCCTTCTGTATAAGCACGAAATTACTCCACGTAATTGATTTCCCCAGGATTTTCCCGTCCATTTTGTAAAGTGTGATTAACTAGGCATGTAAAATCTTACAATATCAATGTACAATCCAATAAGCAATAAAATCAAGTGTTTTTTTGTGTGTCGTCTTTACGAATAAAAATGTAAATCCTTTACGGGGATTAAGAGTAACTGCAGCTGACACAATTTACAGGTCACTTGTACATGTCTCACTGGTTTTATATATGCAATTCAATTTTGATTCTGGCACATCATCATTCATATTTATTTTTTATTCTGTAGCGTAATAATTCAATTTGTACATAGTAATTTCTTGTATGTAATTTTAATGAAATAAATGTATTTTCACGTCCATCTCGCATAGAGCGTAAAATTAGTGTAATAGTGTAAATTGCCAATGCAATTTATGTTCCTTAGAAATTGATATACTGATTAACCTGCCAATATATATATATATATATATATATATATATATATATATATATATATATATATATATATATATATATATATATATATATATATATATATATATATGACACTGATATATTATATATCTATCTATCTATCTATCTATCTATATATATATATATATATATATATATATATATATATACATGCTTAATATATATATATATACGTATATATATATATATATATATATATATATATATATATATATACATATATGAATATATATATATATATATATATATGAGAAATATTATTATCTATGATCTATCTATCTATCTATCTATCTATCTATCTATATATATATATATATATATATATATATATATAACCAAGTATATAATTGGTATATACGGAATGAATTCCCCCCCTTTTTTTCTTTTTTTTCTGATAAATGGCCGTGGAGATGTTCCCTGTCTCGTCACTTTTTTGTGTGTATATATATCTAAATATGTCTGGGTGCTTATGTATTATAATCTGATTGTGTTTGTGTTGTTTTACGCGTGAGGTCAGGACCCCATTCACACACTTGGGATTAAAATATATTGTCGGATGACCGGATGACGTAGCGTCTGTTCTAACGTAATTTCAACGAAGAAATAAATTGAATAACATATGTATTTCTTCTTTTCTCCTCAGTAATTTTATAATTTTTCAACTTAGTAGTGTTTAAATTTGGATTTTAAAATTGGCAGTTTTTAATTTTAATATCAAATTTTATATAATTTGAAGATTGTTGGTTAGAATACATTCTATTTTAATATTACCCGTATTTTAAAAAATTGAATAGCTATTATAACATGACTCCGTTGTCAAGCTTTTTGAATTTTCCTATACTTGTATTTTGATTGGTCATTCTAGCTTTTGTAACAACGTTTTCCCCTTGCGAAGGATTGTTAATTAATTTGAAACTTTTAAAACCATTTATTTTACATTCAACATCATCACTTGATAAGACACCGGGGGTGTTGAAACAAAATGGTTATTTTTGTCGCGATCTTATAACATATTTATGTTATGAATTTAAAAAAAAAAATATATATATATATATATATATATATGTGTGTGTGTGTGTGTGTGTGTGTCAGTATCCCCCCAAAAAACAAATAAATACTAATTATCTGTATTAGTATTTACTTGTTTTTGTACAACTAATCTAAAGATCGTTTGTCTTATTTTTACTTTCTGTTTTTGCTTACCTAAAGTTAACATTACCAACTGTAACAGTGGAAAAAGTAGAAACTGTGTAAAACTTATAATAATAAATAAATAATAATGAACAATGCATATATAACTTCAAATAAGTATAATAAGCATAATAAATGATATAAAATAAATAATTTCGAAATATATTAAATTATTATATTACTTTTAAGAAACATTTACGTTTTTCAGTTAAACTTAAAATTCGTTAATTTTTTTGAGCTTGGAAAAAATGCGCCATCTTACTTTGAGTTCAGAACGGCAATCATATATATTATGAAATGGACAAAGTCCGACAATTATTTTAAGACATTTTTTATGTTTATACATTCTTTTTATAGATACAAATATTTAAGTAAATGCTCTGTTTCTAATAAACAGTATTAAACAACATTTACCGGCCTGAAAATATTCATATAAAATATTAGTCCTCCGACAGGATTCGAACCTGCATCCTATACGGAACCGTGATATAATCTGGCGTATCTTAACCGATTCGGCCACAGAGAATCGTTCAGTCAGCGTAGTCGATTTTACTGTTTTTAAACTACAATCTTCCATGAATCTCTCGCGTACATTCATATCTGCTCAAAGCATATCCAAATGTAAACAAATGACGTCAGAGATTATGAAATGGACAATGTCCGACAATTATTTGAAGACATTTTTATGTTTATACATTCTTTTTTTTTTTTTTGACGTCTTTTGTTTACATTTGGATACGCCATGAGTAGATATTCCGTATAGGATACAGGTTCCGTATAGGATACAGATTCGAATCCTGTTGGAGAACGAATATTTTCTATGAAAATTTCTCGGACATTCAGGCCTGTAAATGTTGTTTAATACTGTTTATTATAAACAGAGCATTTACTTAAATATTTGTATCTATAAAAAGAATGTATAAACATAAAAATGTTGTAAAAATCATATAAATGTATGCATAATGACAAAAGTACACAGGTGTAGGCTTTAAGGAAGCTTTATTCAACTGATAATAAAAGGTTCACATATAGTGTCCTTTTATAGTCCCAGTAAACAGAAATAGCTCTCTCAAAGAGGAGAGTAACAAAACAAGGCGAGACCACTCTTGATTATTCATGACAGTATAGTTATGTTTTTAAAACTGAACTGATAGACTCCCCACACAGATGATTTGAAAATAACGATGAATGCTTGTATAAAACCAATTATACTTTTTTGTAAGAAATAACAGAGAAAGAGAAATGTTAGAGAAAAAGAAAGTTAAGAGAAAAGGTATAATGCGTGTCACAAAATCTTCAAACAGACTTTATCGTTCTTAATATTCTTGTAAATTTGTGCTGTAAATGATTTTATCTCTATCTATAAAAGGAAGGACGTGTGTGTGTAACGAATGCTCGGCCGCAATTTTCGACGGATTTGCACCAAAATTTACATGCACATGCTCCAAGTAAACGAGAAGGCCAGGACCGACTTTGCATTTCCCAACTCCCATCGATAGGGGAAATAATCGATTTTTTCATGCTTCTACGGCAGTATTCATGTAGTTTGCGGCCATTTTCTACTGGCCAGAGTGAGAGCCAATAGCTGGCTGCCACGAATAGGCAGGAAGATTCTATTGGCCAGCGTGAGAGCCAACAGCTGACTGACACGAATGTTAACTAGCATGCTAGCATGCAAAAAATCGCTATCGACATTCGTCACAATTTGGAAAAATTTAAATCTGCATGGCACTTTACTCTAATTGGCTTATTCGCTTGCTTAAACTCAACGTTGATTCTGATTCCACAGAACTGGGTTGGGTGTGAAAAAGTATTCTTTTTTCATTCGGTTTTCCCAGTTACGAGTCCTTTTTTAAAGCTGATCGTTTTGTGTTCATTTTGTTTAGTTCTTTTTTCGTAACAGATTTAATGTTTAGTATAGAGCTTAGAAAAAATTCGCAGTGTGAGATAAGCAAGAAGTAAGGCATGTAGCAACATCAACATGACAAAGGGCACTCGTTTAAAGGCAAGGAAGGGTAAAAATATTTTAAGTCAAGTGATAGCGATTGCTGTATGAGTCGTACGATTTTTGAATCAAGCACGGGCAACGCCGAGCCATACTGCTAGTACTGAATATTGCTTACAGAAGTAAAGACTTTGTGCTACTTAATATTGAGGTGGGATAAAAATAAGTTATAATTGTCAACCTTTGCTAAAGATATTGTTCGCTTATATGCTGTTCCAACTCTATCACTGATAGTCTTGTAACCAGGTCCTTCTTTTTCATACGGAAATATCGGCTAGCACTGATAGGTAATTCATATTATTTGATGTGCTGATCATTACTCGGGGATACAGGGATATCTGTTCGGTACCCTTCTTATTTCAAGGATATTTTTTTACAACGTCTGCTGGCGCACCGGGTGATGAGCAGGCAAGGGTATTGCTTTGGACGCTAACCGATACCTTTGGCATTCGAAGACAATATCATAACCATGCATTCTTGCTTTACAGATTTTTTTTCTTTTTTTTTTACCGATGCTTACCAATTCGTACCGAAAGAAGGAACACTGAAATCCGAGCGAAGGAGACAAACTACCAAAAATGAAAGCATCTGAGAACGAAAGCCAATGTTAAGACAACTGGAGAGGCTCGGATATCGAACTCTAGGATTTTCCTGTGAGGAGATGTCTCTCTGATTCCCCATTTTCTTTGTTATGACAACATCGAAATGTTTTCACTTAATCTTCTGTTTTAGAAACCATTAGATTTTCTCCGTTCACACAGAAATCATGAGGGTTGCGATATTATATATATATATATATATATATATATATAATTCATAAACTTAAGGAATCAGAACATATGCTAGGCCACAAAAATCTCCTGAGCCAACCAAGCATAGAAATAAAGACAATATGGGAACCAGTAATAAGGAGTGCCAGAGAAAAGCGATAATAACAACAAAGTTTCAATATGAGCTCTGGTAAAACATGAAATGATAACAGGAAAAATTGCAATATGAGCACTGGTAAAAATGGTTGCTGAAGACATTAGGTTTATAATTCCCAGAAATTTATACACAGATGTCACAAGCACAGTAGATAAAGGCGTTGGTTAGATCCAGTGACAGAACCCAAAGAGTGTGAGTTCAATACCCGGTTAAGGCAGTGGAGAACTTTTAGAGAGAAAATTAACAGGAGATAACTGATAACTGACATCCATTAAACATGGCACGTAGAACTAGAACAGTCTACCCCAGTGAGCGAAATAAAGGGTACAGTTCGACTTTCCAACCACCTGAAGAAGGCCGGAGCGTACAACAGCCGAAACGTTGTAATAAATATGGCAATAAAGATGAGGACAAATAATGTAAAGATAATATATATATATATATATATATATATGAAGCGTTTCACCCCAAGAAAAGGGTTTCAGAGAGCAAAGTGATAGAGAAAAGGATGAAGAAAAGGCGATAGATCGATTGGCATTACATTTGGATAGTTGGAAATTATAGCTATCAGGTAAACAAGCAATGAGGAGGGAGTTCCACAGGCGAGAAGTGCGAGATATGAAGCTACTGGAGACGGCTAAATTTAACAGTTTCGACAGTGAAAAGGTGAGAGCGAGATGCCAGCCTAGTAGTACGCTTAAATTCATGAAGTCTGGGAATCAGCGAAAGCAGCTCCTCGGAGCAGTTACCATGAGAGTATTTGTAAAAAAGACAGAGGGAGGCGACGGTACGTCTGTGAGAGAGCGACTGCAGACAAGATGCCAGATCAGGGCCAATTACATTGCATATCCGTCTCTGGATTTTATCAAGGACCTTGGGACAAACAGAAGAGGCTCCAGACCATGGATCCAGACCATATATGGCAGCAATACTCCATGCAAGGGCGAATGGTTGATTTGTAGATTTGAAGGATCGACTCTGGTGAGAAAAATTTTCTTGCGCGGCACAGGGGGCCAACTTTCTTTGCGATGGACGAAGTTCTTGACTCAATGCATTTGTTCCATCTCACAAATGAGAGCAGACAGCAGACAATGTGAGACCGGGCAGTCGCAAAGAGGTGCTCTTTTGGAGTTGAGCGTCAGACATTCTAATGGGAGGCAAGGATGGTTCTCTGTGGCGATTAATAGAGAGCAGTTTTGTTTTTGAGGTATTAAAGTTAACCAGCCAATTCCTGCCACAGTCCACAACCGACACAAATGGCCAGATTAGTTTTGTGAGCTCACTAGATTTGTTTTTGAGGCAGGAGTAAATTGTAGTGTCGTCCGCGTAGATGCCTACTTGGGAATCTATGACATCAGGAAGATCGTTAATGAAGATAAGGAACAGAGTAGGGCCTAGCATAGAGCTTTGGGGAACACATGCGTTTGAGAACGACCTTAAATTCACGGTTTGACAGGATTGATTGTATTAAGTCAAACAATCGACCTGAAATTCCATAACCCTTAAGACTGCGAAAAAGTCCGGCATATGGATATATCAAGAGCCACGGTACGAACTTCTCCGTTATTATGCAGAGCTTGATAAACAATTTCAGTTATGGCCGTAAGCACCTCAGCTGTAGAACGGGCAAAGTGGAAACCATATTGCCTGTCGGGGAGCAGATCATGGGATGTAATGTGCTAGAACAATTACGACTGAGTAGTGAGTTCGATCCTCACTGGGTGTACCATATTTTCGGCCTTGTGCTTAGTAAATCAGCATATACAAACATTGGTACCTGGACGTGGGGTCATGGTTAGTAAGCTTATCTCCCTAGATCAATTACGATTTAATAGAGAGTTCGATCCTCACTAGGTGCCTCATACTTTCAGCCTTTTGCCACATCTAAGCCACACTTGGAAAATCACTACAAAACGTAATGTTCAGAAACTGCTTCGAAAATAATGCCTATTTTATTTTGTTCACCAAAGGCGTCGGAATTGGTTGATATTCTTGTGAAAAGCAGAATCTTCCCGCCAGTAAGCCATATTTTCTTTATTTCCGATAGCAAAGTGGCGTCCGACAGGAAAATGCATACGAAGCAGAATTTTGCCATTGAGGAAATGATCATAACTAGTATTTATTGCCGCTTGCTGAATATCTAAATACATTGTATTGAATTGAATTAACTAGTATTTATTACTAACTGAATATCTAGTATTTATTGAATTCAAATGACATAATTAGTATTTATTGCCGCTTGCTGAATATCTAAATACATTGTATTGAATTCAAATTACATAACTAGTATTTATTGCCGCTTACTGAATATCTAAATACATTGTATTGAATTCAAATTACATAACTAGTATTTATTGCCGCTTGCCGAATATCTAAATACATTGTATTGAATTCAAATTACATAACTAGTATTTATTGCAGCTAACTGAATATCTAGATACGTTGTATTGAATTCAAATGACATAATTAGTATTTATTGCCGCTTACTGAATATCTAAATACATTGTATTGAATTCAAATGACAAAATCTATGTTTAATTTTTGTATTTGTTCAATTTTCGAATGACATGTTGCACATCCTGAAGAAAATTGTGAATAATCAATACAAAATTTATGCTCCGTATTTCTTTTCTAATTTTGACTACATCAGTTATCGAGAATTAAAAAATATTGACAGTATCGTAGACAAAGATTTTATTAGCTATATCCTTGCAATTCTGGAACATTACAGTTCAAGTTTATAGATACATATCTAGCAGAAGTAATGTCATATGTACGAGCTCTGATCAAAAAGTATCGGGGCTGTTGTTATGGTAGCGGATATAAAGTACGCAGAGGGAAAACGCTCGGCACAGATTGATCTTAAACTCTGTCGCGTATTCACACTAATTTATGATGTTCTTGCTCATTTTCATTGTTTATAGAAGTAATTGAAAGGAAAGTGTGTAGAGTGTGGTCGACTCACCCCATCACAAAGGTTCCATCAGAGACCATGGTTTGTACTGCAGTTTTTGCCAAATCACGACATTCCCCAGATCTGATAACCGCCATATTCCCCTTATCTCACCCTCTTGTGGGTTTTCCAAAAATCAAATTCTACTTGAAAGGAACCAGATTTCAAGACCTCGAAGAAATCCAAGAGAATGCGACAAGGCAGCTGCTCGCTATCCTCAAAAGGAGTTCCAGGAATGCTTTAATCAACAAAAATGGCGTTGGGTAAAGTGTGTGGCTTCAGAAGGGGGCTATTTCGAGGAAGATTAAATATCGAATTGATATGTGTTGCAGTTTTCTTTTTGTAGCAGTCATTCCCGATAATTTTTTTTATCAAGCCTCGTATGACACGATCCAAAAACGAATAGATTATAATATTTTACATATATTTTAATTATTTTATGCACATTTGAAATATTTTATGCATATTTTAAAACACCACTTCCTCCTGTGAATGATATTTTACTCAATGCAAGTTATTTGTATATTTTGATTGTTTCTTTTTTACAGTAAATACCGTTTAGTATTTTGTTATCAACCACTAATATTTGTCTCATCTTAATAGTTGTATTTTGGGTGTTTGGGTGATGTGATGATAGATATGCGCCCGAATTACCCTAAGTTTTGATATTTGACAAGTTAACCTATGAGGGAGGATAGTGTTTGCTCAGGATTGGGCAAGATTTTATGAGAGATCGGTAGTTGCTCATGCAGCACGTCTCTCCTCTACACACCACCGATGTTGTTCAAGGGAAAGGTAGAGACCAGTGCCACTTGACACCGGCGTCGTTTCAGGAGTTGCCAGTATGAAGTTGATCATAACATCAGACTCTGTTAGAGTCTCTGGTTTCGGAATTTTCCCGAAGCCCTTCCCATGATTTGGCTAAGAATACTTATATATGTTTCGTCTCAACAAATCTACAGTTTCTTTGACATGGACATCGGTGAAGTCTTTCAAGATCTACCTAGGCTAGAATTCTGTTAGCGGGTTTATTTCAGCATCATATTTCAAGAAATTCGCGTGTAAATTACTCTCGACTAGTTTCTAATACATCTATTTACCATCTCTCAGTTGCGTCTCTGCCTTTGGGAAGAGTGTGCTCAGGAGCGGCTCCGTCGAAAGACAGAGTTGCAACTGAGGAAAATTAAACTGCGAGATGCCTAGCCCGGGGGAACAGCTTCCCGAGGCCGCACCTTCTCATTGCACCAGATAGAGGGATCGGTACCCGCACCGAGGCCAGTGCAACCGACGGTTGTGAAGGTTCAGGCAATTTTTGTTCCTAGCCCGTGTTGACCATGTTTGCCAAGTCTATGAATATAGAATCCAGCGCAGTACGTAATCTGTTCAATGAAACAGCATTAAAAATTAACACTCACGAGCAGCGGATCCGTGATTCTTCAGTCTTCGATATGAAAGGCTGGTAACGAATATTCAGAAAAAAACATGGCCGACTTTATACACGTCGCATTGAATATTTTGAGCCTTCTGATTGGTTAACCCTTCTATTGGTGAACTATAAAATGTGTCAGCTCATTTTGGCTAGCTCACTAGTACACCAAGGTACCCCAAAATTTCCAACAGCCCGGTCGTATCCGCTCGGGCTCTCCACATTAAACCGACCTTGTGGCACAACCTGACCTTGTGGGTGGGTTGAGTAAATACAAATATTTCCAGAAATTCGTTAATGGAATTAACACTATATTTATTTGATAAGTATGGTAGGCTCAATTGCTTTCAAGCTTTAGATAAGCGATATACTAGGGTAGGAAGTTTTTAAATTATAGAACATAGATGCACTATGCACTCAGGAGAATAAATAATTGATCACTCACATATGTCAGACATTACCAGTAGATTAATTGGTCTAATTGATCATTTCCTGCAATTCCCATGAAAGTCTAAGACCATTTCAAATACAAAAGGCTAAATTTCTTCTTCCGTAATCATGTTTGGTGAAAACATTGAAAATAAACTTTTTGGTCTGCTTTTAATGAGGAAAACATTTCAACATGCTAATATTTTCTTACTTAAAAGCTTCACTTCTTTTAACGTAAATGAGTGAAAAAGAAGCTTAAATTTTAATTCGAATTGTAAAGTTTAGCAAAATCTAAAACATGCTGGGTCGGGTGCAGAAAGGAAAATGTGCTCTCCCGAGGGATTTGAATCTGCACTCCACTTTGACATACGAACCGCCATTAGCTCGGGCATGCTTCAACCGACCTGCCTACGGAGAACGTCGTCGATTAGACAAGTTTTTATATTGCTTTTAAGCACATCTTCAACCACTAAAAAAAAAAAATAACGTTTAGAGTGATAAAGATACAGTATGAATCTGAGAAGTTATTAACTTTTCGGAATCTAAAAAGAGAAAGATAAGCTTAAAGGCGATATACAACATTGCTTAAATGACGACGCTTTTCGCAGCTGTGTCGTTTAAAGGACGTTCTAATGATAGTTCCTGTAAAGGGGGACGTAATTTCGAATCGTGCTGGAAAACGCATTTTTTAAACTAAGATTTCTCGAATATTCAGTGGGGTAGACAAAAATAAAATACTGTTTAAAAAATAAACGAAGCGTATGCTAAAATATGGGTATCCATTAATGAAATAACATTTTAAGTAGAAATATATATATATATATATATATATATATATATATATATATATATATATAAAAAGAAATAATCATACATAGAATCAATCAGCAATATTAATGCGATTAATGGCGAAATCACTTCGCTAGTAGAACATAATGTATGCATTAAAATACTGTTAATCCATTGAATGATGTGATCCTCATTTATAAAACTGTTGTCAGATATTTCTAGTGTATATTTTTAAGTTAAGCGAGTACTTTCGAAGACCATGTTTCCATCATCAGGTTGTATTTTTTTTTTTATAAAGTTAAAACTTGAAGACGAAATAATTGTTTGTAGACCGAAAGATGTTTTTTTTTAAGAATGTGCCATTTATTGACGGCTGTACAATATCGGAACGTGCGAGTCGCAACGCTAAAGTTCAAAATTTCAAGTGAGAATTCTTATATGAATTTTGTAATTTGGTAACATCAGAGGACGAAACGATCAGAACATATTTACCTCTTTTTATTCGTTTTGTTCCTTTACAGATACATTCTATAATATTATATATATATATAATTTTATAAATTTTTTTCCCGCAGTAGGTTTCCATTTCTTACTGCGGCAGACCAGTTTCCATCTAAGGCTATAGAACCCGGTCTGTTCTGCTATTTACCCATAGCTTCCGAGCAATGTTAAGTCAGTTATGTGCTATGCATGATACACGCTTAAGTGATCATGTATCTTTCGATACATGACTGACGAGGCAGATTTTTCCCGCAGACCAGGTCTGTCCGGATATTTGTGAGCTGAGGTGAGAAGAAGTGGATTCATTTATATATCGAAAGATACATGATCACCTAAGAGTGTATCACGCATGGCACATAACTGACAGATCAGGTTAGTCCAGCTTATTTTTAAGATAGACCCAAAAGTAACAAAATTCAAATTTTTCACACATTGGGGTACAAATTTGGTTGCATATGAAAGTGAAGTGTTAATAAATTTAGAATTGACTTTCCTCAACTCAGCAGATCAGGTTCAGTCAGTCAGTTATGTACCAGAAGAAGTGAATGTAATGGATTCGACTGGAATTTGAACTCGGCTCCACCGATTCTTCAATCCGAGGTGCTATCCATTACTCCATTAACACTACGGGTTGATTCATGCCAGGTTGGCTTTTCAACCAATATGGAGATATCGAGAAATTTCTCCAAGAATCCATCAAATAAAAACCGGAATTCAGAATGTTTCACCTATGTATTTCTTGAGACATTTTATACTCCATTTTCCAAATTCAATAGCATTAAAAATAAAAACAAACGGGATAAAAATCTGAATGAAATCAGCTAAGATAAACATCTAGACACATCGGATGTCAAAATTTAAATTCAAAAGTTTATTGTTTCTCTATCTTTAAGATTTCTTTTGTACACGGTAACCGGTATTTTACTGTATTTTTTCTCCACTTCTCCGCCATTTTATATATAGACCAGATTCCATTAATAAAAGTGTTATTAGTCTGAAGAAATCATTCTCGAAACAAATTATAATTTTTTCATCTTCTTTTTATTCATTTATCATTCACCATTCATAAAAATTAAGAAATATGGCTGTTTGCCGCTGTTCTCTTAAAGGATATCTGCTCAGTAAACGCAAAATGTCATAATGCCAACTCAAATATTTTTAATATTTTTTTCATTTATAATTAATTAACATTTAAAGTATTTAAATTGTCATCAAATTTTCTGATGTCGGTTGGTGACCGTGAAAAATACATATCGGCTGTTCGTCGTATACTTTAAACGTGAATATAAATACCGCGACATTTTTGAATAAATTTGTAAACGATGCTTCCCCTAAACTTAAATTTTGCATCGCCTCATTAAAATTGCTCAAATATCTGAAAGAACCAAAACCGGATATATCCACCTTAAAAAATAAAAAAAATAAAAAAATATCTGAAAGCAGACGTCAGGCTAAGTGTAAATGTGAGATTTCAAAACTCTGTCTAAAATGAGATTAAAAAACTTAAATCTTATACACGTTTTCGAGCGCTCACTTTAGAGAAAGCGCTCAAATATCGGTTTTAAAGAATTTTAAAAGATTATGTGGCTAGATGTTAAATAGTGAAAAGTGTTCCAATAACTTGGCCCGATTTTAAACTTAATTCACATTTAAAATCTGTCCAAATTATTGGAACACCCTTTATAAAGATAGCTTTAAGGTCAATACATAGAAGAGCAAACTTTAATTCTCTAATAAGCAGATGCTATCAGTTTTAACTGTTTTTTGTGCTTCTGTATGGAATTTGCTAAGCTTTGATTACTGCGGCATAATATGGAAATTTGAAGATCGTGTTTTGCCAACCTCAAAAGACAGAGGACTTACATGCTTTGAAAACTACCATTCAAAATCTTAGTTTTTGCCTGTAGTAAAACAATTGGTGATATAGATATTTCTAACGGAAGATTAAAAATACTATTGTTTACCCAATACAAAACCCAAGAGCCACTCAAGGTAAAGTACTATTGAATACGATTGTTGTAAGAGTGTTCAAGGACGGAGTAAGAGGTATATTTCATGAGGATATGTAGGCTAGATAATGGTTGACCACAGATTTGCAGCATATCAACACCTCTATGGGTTATTTAATGCCGAAATCTAAATAATTTGAATACAATTTTATGGCTTCAACTAAATATATTTTGAAGGCAATTATATGCCTTCATCTATAGATAAAATCTATTACTGGTCACATATTGCCAGTCTTTTTTATATAAACATATATTGCTGGTATATTTAGTATTAAAATATATTTTTATACTTTCATACTATTTTTGTTTGGTGGGGGGTCACTATTTGTCCATAACAGGTACTACCACCCCGGGTGAGGGTGAACCTGGAAACAGCAACAATTAAGAGGTGGTTCCAAGTTCCTCAAAACCTCTAATCTCCCGATCAGAGACCTTGCTGCTGGATGTAGTTTATCGTCATACCCAGGATTCTAAAGATTGCATTCAAGCATGAAACAAACTGTCGCTGCTTGGTATTAAATGCAATGTCCACTTTTATATTTTACATACGCTCTATCTCTGATAATGAACCCTTGTGCCTATTTTTCCTACAAATATAGCATACCTTAAAGCTATATATATATATATATATATATATATATATATATATATATATATATATATATTTGGACATTTTTAGGGAGGAAAAGGTTGTTTTGTGCATGTATAGATTTATTTCTTTGTTATATTGTTTATGTATTAAGGATTCGTGAAACGGGATGTTTTCATTTAGTCTATATTGTTTTAACCTACCTGCAAGAAGGAAGACGATGATTTATTGCTCAGAATGTTATCAATAAACTTGCAAAAGGACGTGCATTTGTGTTTTCTAAATTACGCAAAGGCGTTCGATAAATTACGCCGCAAAGATCTGTTAGAATAGCTTAGCATAGATGGCATATTAAAACAAATTTTACACAATTTTATGGCTTCAACTAAATATATTTTGAAGACAATTATAAGCCTTCATCTACAGATAAAATGTATTTTTGGTCACATATTGCCGGTCTTTTTTTATATAAACATATATTATTGGTATATTTACTATTAAAATGTATTTTTATATTTTAATAGCGTTTTTGTTTGGGTGGCTCACTGTTTGCTTATAGCTCTGACCCCAACAGGTGTGACCATCCCAGTTCAAGGTGGGCCTGAGAACAACAGCAATTAAAAGGAAATTCGGTGCTCCTCAAAACCTCCAGTCTCTTGATCAGACGCCTTGCTGCCGGATGTAGTTTATCGTCATACCTAGGGTTATATAAATAAGTTGTACTGTAAAGTCATTCTTTTTTAATATAAATAATTTTTAATTTTATTTTAGTTCACCCAATGCAAAGCCCAAGGTCCCCTCAAGGTAGAGTGTTACTGAGTGGGAATGTTGTAACGGAAGGGGGAAATGTGAGTATTATGAGGCTATGTAGCATAGCGAGCGATTGGCTCTAGACACGAGGAAGATTGTATAGCTTGTCGGGTTATTTCCTCCTTATTTTCTTTCTTAGTTTCCGAAACTGTTACTAGGGGACGCTCTATCTTTTCTCACTCCCTCCTTACTGTTCCGCTAATATGACGACATGTAAAATTTCTAGCGGAAGAATGTCATCCATCTTCTGACACACGCATGAACATCACATACACACGCACACACACGTACGTACGCACATTCACTCACACATACGTTGGAACACAAAACATTTCCACACTTTCATTTTCCACATTCACATCACATTATTGTTTTTGTCATATGTAACCTTTTGTTGTTTTATAGATATTAATTTGTTTGCACACACACACACACACACACAAACACACACACACACACACACACACACACATATATATATATATATATATATATATAGTTTATGCAAATTTAGGTAATCCGTATGGGTAGACCTGAGGAGGATGATATCCAGAGAGCTCAATGTGAAATTCAGAGCAGATATGTTTGAATAAAAAACAGACCACGTTAAGATTCCATGTAATAAGCTATTTCACCATAACCCCTTTAACACGGTTCTGGATCATCAGACTTTACTTCCAAAAGCTGAAATGAAAAGTGAAAAGAAATTCACACCTTTTTTTACGGACCTCATATATATATATATATCGGTTCTTGTTTCTTTACATTCCTTTTAGATGAACGCATTCTCCGAGTCGGCCATGTTTGTTGTGGGCATTTCAGGAGACACACGTGTACACACCGGCCCACGATAAGCTTAGGGGAAGTCTGGTTCACAAAGTACCATATCTGGAGAAAAAAAAAAAAAAACTAAGTGAAATGTACTCCTTATCAAAGGAAAACGAAGGGAACGGCGATGATTTTCCCAGCGGGAACATGGTGGAGCGGCTCCTACCTATGAAGGTCTACATTACGAGTGTTCATGTTTTCTATATTACGCAAAGGCGTTCAATAAATTACGCCACAAAAACCCGTTAGAAATTCTCAGCATCGATGACATATTTGGAAAGAATATTAGAATAATCAAGAAGATATACTGGCAGCAAACCGCCTGCATACAGATAGAAAATGTGTTCAACAGATAAATATACAAAATAGAGATGGGTGTATGACATGTCTTCAAACCAGACTTATTCAGCCTATATAGCGAGTCAATTCTTATAGAATTAGATGTCCTGCCAGGATTCATTATTGGCGGCCATAATCTAAACATCATATGATATGCAGATTACTCAGCATTGATAGAAGACCTAGAAAAAAAAAATACAAAAGTTCTTATAGAAGATAGTGAAGGAAAAAAGAAAAGAAAGGATTAAATATAAATGTCAAGAAGTCAAAATGCATGATTGCTAGCAAAAGGGGCATCCCAAAATGCAAATTACAAATTGGAGATGCCAAAATCGAACAATTACAAAAAAATTGTTCTAAAAAGCGCGACACTGAAATCCAAAGACACATTGGGATAGCCAAAGATGTATCCTAGAAGCTAAGCAGAGTATTAAGAGACAGAAAAAAAACTTTGTTAGAAACAAAGAAAAGAGTATTAAACTGATGTTACGTGATGCCTGTCTTCCTATATGGGGCTGAATGAAGAAGACTCTTGAAGCAACAGAAATGTGGTTATACAGAAGGATGCTGAGGACACCATGGACCGAACATGTGGGCAATGGTGTGTTTTTAGACAAAATGAAAACAAAAAGGAAACTTATACAAAATATCAGGAAGAGATGGTTGAAATTTTTAAGGCACCTAATGAGGAAGGAGGGTCTGGAAAATCTGATACTCACAAGGCAGATTGAGTGCAAGAGGGACAGAGGAAAATAGAGCGTAACATACTTAATGGGCTTGAGTAAATACATGGAGGAACAGGGTTTAGGAGAAATAACAAAAAAAACGAAACTTATTAAGAACTACAAAGGAAATTGTGGAGAGCCGTAATCGCCAACATCTTGAAGGGACACGTCACATAGAAGAATCAGTTCGAGTAAATGGATAGCGGAACAGTGTTTAGAAGTAACAAAAAACTACAAAATTTATTAAGAGCTATAAAGGACAGGAAATTGTGGAGAGCCATTATCGCCAACGTCCTGATAAGACTCGATACATAAAAAAGTAGACGCTGTTTAAGATAAGTAATTTTTTATGATTCCCTAACCCACCTTCTTTGATGGATGTAGGGTTATCTTCTTCGTTAATGTTTCTGTATGCATATTTCATTGTGTCCTTTTCTGTGTGAGTGATATATTTTTTTCAAAAAAGTATTGCTGGCAATAGTTAACTATTTACCCATAGCTGGGACCCTAACCCCGGGTCAGGGTGGACCTGGGACGTAGTTTATCGTCTTACCCAGGATGCGGATGTAGTTTACCGTCTTACCCAGGACGGCCGGCGGAGGAGATTCTAGAACATTGCATACCCTGAAAGATGGTTAGTGTAATATGTGCCTGTGTTGCTGTGTGATTTTTTATGTCGTGCTACGAAATGTGAAACACTGAAAACCAAAGGCGCATTGAGATCGCAAAAGATGTCTTCCAAAAGCTAAGCAAAGTATTAAGCAATAAGAACGGGCACTCCAACGCTGTTTTGTGAGGCAGAAGACAGTTCTGGTTGGCGGCTAGCTGCATTATCATTGCTCATGTCTCCACTACGATCGGCTCCGTTATTAGAAAAGAAAAAATATATCATTTTTTTTATATCAGAAAGAAGGTAAAGAAAGTCGGTTTGTCACCAGAAAATATCATTGAATATTATTTAATTTCATAATATTAATTGGTCTTTCAGAGCAAAATAATTTCTGGCGTTGGGTGCTATTAAAGTGCAAATTAAATGTCGAAAAAATGAACGACACACCTGGACAAGCAAAAAAAGAAAAAAAAATCAGATTACAAGTAGAACAGGAGTATTCACCGACTTTCGTTGAGCAAGAAGAAAATGAACACCGTATGGATAGGAAATGACGCAAGTCAAAATCACGATTCGAAAATAGGTGTGACCAACATTAAAAAACGCCAATATTAAGTGACGTCACTGTATATTTATACAAAGAAAACATGAATGGACTAGAAGAAACAAGATTTTGTTACTATTCCATAACTCATTTGAATATTCTCAATTTTATTCCCTTTAACACACTATTTTAAAAAAGCTTTACATTTTGACCGTCCCGCATAAGACGATTAACTACATCCACGGCCAGCATAAAACGATAAACTACATCCGCGTCCTTGGTAAGATGATAAACTACATCCACGGCCTGGATAAGACAATTAACTACATCCGCTGCCTGGGTAAGACGATAAACTACATCCACGACCTAAATATATATATATTTATAATAATAATAATAATAAAGGTAATGAATCCATTGGTATATAATCCAAGTGGATCCTAGTAATATAAAATATTAAAACTGATCCACAAAAAGAGCTCAATGTATTTATTATTACAGAGCAAATAATTAATAAACAATAAAATCCAAAATCACCTCATATGGGGAATAAGCTTATTTCAACAAAAGAAAAAAATAAAATTTGTCAGTCTTATTCAACCCCGGTATGGATTAAGTTCGTGTCAGAAATAGAAATTTAACCGTGAAAACTACATATGAGGTGATTTTAGATTTTATTGTGTACTAGCAGTAGAGCCCGGCGTTGCCCGGGGATGTAACAGTAAGAGATAGATCAAGTATCGACCATCATAAAGACTGAAAAATAAAATTGACAAAGATTATTGTTTAGGTTGACGGACACGCATGTCTTAATTAGTTTTTTTTTTTTTTTTTTACGAATTAGTCAAACCCAAACTCAAACAAAACATTGTTTTCAATCGTTATGAGTCTACCGATTGAATAGAATTTTATTATAAACAATTGTCTTGTAAATGGAATTTTTAAAGCATTCTGAATGTAAAAGTAAAAGTGTGCAAGACAATAAGAAACACTACCTGTCAAAAAAAAGGTGAAGTTTGTTGAAATCGGTTGAAAGATGTAGGAAATCTGATCCCATATATAAACGAACACACACACACACACACACACACACACACACACACACACACACACACACACACACACACACAACCTGGGTTTTATAATAAGTATAACTCGATATGAGTTGTCCCCCTTTCATTCTAGCTATGCCTCTTAATTGTGTTTTCAAATTGATTTCGTGCAAAAACAAATGTGTTTTTCCGATTTTTGGTGTTGTCAGAACCACCGCAAGGTAATTTTATGTGAAGTTTTGTTGAAATCGGTTGAAAATGTAGGAAATCCGATCCAATATATAAACGTACACACACACACACACACACACACACACACACACACACACACACACACACAACCTGGGTTTTATAATAAATATGATTACATATATATATATATATATATATATATATATATGTGAGTGAGTGTCTATATATATATTCATTTTTTTACATACAAATACATACACATACGTATATATATATATATATATATATATATATATATATATATATATATATATATATATATATATTTGCTTAAACTTTTTTTAAAATGGATACTCGTATTTGAGTTGATGTTCTGTTTTTCTTTTATTTATTAAACAGTATATTTATTTATTTGCATCTTTATCGGCCTAAATATTCGAGAAATCTTGTTAGAAAATATGCGTCCTCCGGCAGAATTCGAACCTGCGTCCCCTGGGGGAGACCGTAAGTAGATCGGACGTGACTTAGACCAACTCGGCCTTGTAAAACCTCCTAGTCAAACAAAGCTCGAATAGTTAGTGCTTTCGAATACACATCTTCTCGATTCTCGATTATACATCTTTGTTCTGTTTTGTATCCTAACGTAAACAAAGACATTTTTTTTTAATATGAAATGGATTATATCTGACAGCTTATTTAATTTATTTGTTTAAGCGTTTTAAATAAACAAATAAAGCGCAGTGTGTGCGTGTGTCTGTCCGTTTTTGTATCTCGGCCAATCATAAACAAGCTGAAGTAATCAGTAACTATTGTAGTTACACGCGATAAAAAATTAAAGAAATAACTCATTTAAAATTAAATTTAAATATCGAACACAGTGAAACGTTAAAAAGAAACAATTCTTCACTAAAGGTTTAACTTTAATTTCGCTTTTCGTCTAATCAAACCGCTATTAAAACTTTAGCGTGACTCTGTACGTTGCTCATATGTATTTTTTTTCTAGCACGTGTACTGTGACGTATTTGAAATATTACATAGTTCGGGTTCTCTAATGTCTTTTAGGAGTGACTTTATGTGAAGGGATCTTAAAGAATGGTGATTTTAAAAGAAAATAAAAATTACGCGCAAAATAAATGTAAACAAACTACGGAGTTCGGTTGCGTATACGAAGAAAGATTATGTCGAATTAAGGTGTCCAAGAAAGATAAAATAATTTTATTATTTCTAAATTCTTATAACTTTACGTACATAGGACGCTGACGATAGAAGTCCGAAGGCCTGTGACACTATTTAGGGTTGTGTGAAAAAAAAAAAGAGGCCAGAATTAAATTAGGTGATAAGAATCTATCACGAAAAGACGATGTCATTTTTTCTAACAAAGAAAAGTGGTAAAGATTTTATTTTCATTAGCGAAGCAAGTAAGTTCGTGGACCTGTCGGATTTGATTTGATTTATGTTACGACAGAGCGAATACAAGATAGCAATCTGCCCATGGCAATAATGAAAGTTTCAAATTGGCCGAGTGGCCTTCGGGACAGAATGCTAAGAGATTAAAATTAATTGGGTCGCGAGAGGAATGTCCGCTGGACCTCACGCAGAGTAACAGGAAGGAAAGATTAAGCCTTTGACTATCTGCAGAATATCATTTGAGAGTCGCATCTGTTTTGTGTCGGAGCTGGCTATAATAAAAAGAAAAAAAATTATTTTATCGGGACGAATAATTGGCTGGGGATATCGCCAGATGACCACCCACTTGTTTGGCGAAGGTCTCGAGTGACGAATTCCAGGTGACATTCAGACACTACGGGTCGTATTGGTTTGTCGTCAGGCAGAAGAAAAGAAAGAAAGAAAGAAAGAAAGAAAGAAAGGAAAAAAAAGGAAGATAATTTTTTTTCTTTGAGCAAGATTTTTAAACCGAGGCCAGTCTGACCACACCCACTCTGCTGGGCGTCCATTGGCTGAATGGTGGCGTGAGCGGTAGGCAAAGGTAATCATGTGAAGAAGGAGGGGAGGCCTGTTGACGCCCCCTTGAAGGGATCGGTGTGAGATGCCACCGTGAGAGAGAGGGGATCCCTGTTGACGCCCCTGAAGTGGTGGATTTTTCTGACCAAAAAAAAAGAAAGAAAATTCTTAATGTGGATTTAGAATTATCAAGGAACCTCAAACCCCGACAGGCCCACCCCGGTTTTGGCCGGCGTCCATATAAGCAGAGTCGCAACGAGTGGCGGCAGTTGAATTAAGGAGTTCGCAGCTGAGTTGAATTGAGTTGGGTTGGAGTTGCAGAGTGAGACCGCCTCGCAGAAAGCTGACTAAGATCCCACGCAATCACGACCTCAACTTCTAACCAAGAACAATTTATTTTTGAAAAACGACTTAGACTCACACCACCAAAACAAGATTTACGAATATCGCCTGAAGATACACCAAAACCAGTTTCTTAAAAGAACAATTTAAGATGTTAAGACTCGCCTAACAAACGCAAAGTGTCACGAATCCATATTAGCGGTTTGGGAGAAAAGTTGCAGTCCTGTATTCAGCAACCAGATATAAAATATTGTTACCCTTGTTCGGACTCGACTTGCATTACGGCCCGGCGACTGATTGATTTCGTCTACCTAAGATCAAATCACAACGTGGGTAGGTTAGACTAGAAATCAAAGCAGTTACTTCGGTAACCAGACGTTGGAGGCGATCTGGGAATGACAAGGCTGATACCGAATCTAACCAGATTCCCATCCGAATCAGCAAAAGGTTAGAACGTCACATTTGGTGCCGCGACCAATACCAAGTCACATTGGTCGTCACAGGACAGGATAGGACGGCGACGGCGCGCAGATAGACCGGGGGGACGTCACAATTGGCGCCGCGACCAGGACAGCACGGCGGGCGCGGCCAGGCAGACGTCACATTTGGCGCAGCGACGACGGGTTGACGTCACAATTGGTGCCGCGACCAGGTCAGCACGGTGGGGGCGGCCAGGCAGACGTCACGATTGGCGCAGCGACACCGGGGGACGTCACAGGCCCAAAAGCCCTCCGTGGGAGCTAGCCTATAGTCCACCCGAAGGCCGGCTTCTATGCTATATATATATATATATATATATATATATATATATATATATATATATAACTATATATAGCGTAGTACTGGCATATATATATATATATTATATATATATATATATATATATATATATATATATATATATATTACTTAAACGTTATTCTGTTTATTTATGAAAGAGTATATTTATTTTCCTTATTAAATAAAAAAATACCTATGATGCTTCATTAAATGTGAAAACTGACGTGTACAAGTCAGTAGTACTGAGATCGCTCCTCTATCGTACAGGATTTTGGACTCTGTTTCGACGACACATCAATCAACATGATGTCTTCCACAAGAGTTGCCTACGTACCATTTGCAATATAAAACTGAGTGATCGCTTTAGAAACAACGAATGCAACAGGACAGATTTTGAAGCCATCCGAATGAAAATCCAATTCAGGTGGACAGGACATTTTTCTCATAAGAGCGATAGCAGACTTCCAAAACAACTCTTTGGCCAGCTTCTAAAAAGCAGGTCAGTTGGAAGACCACTCTGGCGTTACAAAGACAATCTGAAGCGATGCAGAATCCCAGTTTTCTTCCTGGAAAAACAAATTGTCAGAACGAAGGAGCTGGCGCCTGTCCTGTTTCTGCAATTGTACTAAGGCTTGAGCGAGGCAACATGCTGTTCCTCTTAGTGTATTTGTAGCATGCAGTAAAGCAGCCTTTGCTGTCCACTCATGGAAACATGTGATAATTGATCCTCCATTAGGCGAACCACATGTTCCATCTGTCTAAAAGGTTTCAAAACACCCGAAAACTTCAGAGGACTTATAAGTTGAGCACCTCTTTAATTTACTCGGTCCTCCTTTGTCGTCCGCGATGTGAGACTCCACCATATCTATCTATCTATCTATCTATCTATCTATCTATCTATCTATCTATCCCAGTCTACTCCTATCTATCTATCTATCTATCTATCTATCTATCTATCTATCTATCTATCTATCTATCTATCTATCTCAGGCTATCTATCTATCTATCTATCTATTTATCTATCTATCTAATTTTACGACACGTGTTTCTGGTCTCGCGACCGCCTTCAGGTAAAAGCGGAGATTTCCACATATTATTAAAAATAATTAATTTTCCCTCATGTTCAATGTTAAATATTCTCAATATGAGACATTCTTTGTTTTTGTGTTAGTAATCCGAATTTCTTTCTTGAATTCAAAAAAGAATTTCGGATTACTAACACAAAACACGTGTAGTAAAATTATGTAAAACAAAGCATAATATTTTTTTTCTAAATAAATCAACATTACAACCAAAAACGTTTGCGGCACCTCTCTTCTCTTCTTTTTAATATACATACTTTTCTCTCGTTGGAACCACTACAACCTCTTTCTTTTACACACACACACACACACACACACACACACACACACACATATATATATATATATTCAAGATTCAAGAAAGAAATTCAGATTACCAACACACAAACAGAAAATGTCTCATATCGAGAATATTTAACATTGAACATGAGGAAAAATTAATTATTTTTAATAATATGTGGAAATCTCCACTTTTACCTGAAGACGGTCGCGAGACCAGAAACACGTGTCGTAAAATTATGTAAAACAAAGCATAATATTTTTTCTAAATAAATCCACATTACAACCAAAAATGTTTGCGGCACCTCTCTTCTCTTCTTTTTAATATACATACTTTTCTCTCGTTGGAACCACTACATTATGTTTCTTTTATATATATATATATATATATATATATATTTGGGAAGCAACCTTTTTTCAAGCATGTTTCATTGAAAACGCCCGACAATTTTATTGAGTTTTTCCAGCATTCTAACATTTTTTCCGTTTTTCAAGGGTTAAAGAATATAGCAATTGTCCATAGTCATAATTGTTACGATCACTTTCGGCTAATTCTGTAGCCATTATCAAGGATGTTGTTTTTGGATGCTGAATTTCTGTGTGCAGTTTCTACATAGTAGTTTTGCTGTGTGAAGCATGTGCAACGGCTGTTGTATGCTTTCTGGCGGTCACGTGTTATGCGTGGCCGGTTGGCCTGGGCAAGCCTTCTATTTTTAGAAAACTGTTAACACTCTCTCTCTTCAATCCTAAATAGTGTAAAATTAATAGTGGGTGAATAATATTTAATAAGCAATGCTTTCCTAATTATGAGTTGCGTACGACTATGTGATTTCAAAAGAATCTTTGTTTTGTCGACTAGAATTTTCCTTAAGGTTTCTTGTAAATTATGAGTTAATAAATGTTTATTAATCGCACTCTGTTTCGAAAGGTGGCATGTAAGACGTCTACTTAAGGTGCTAGTGGTGTGGTTTGACACGTAACACAGTCTTGTACTTCATTAAACTTTTATTTTCGTCCTAGATATTCGAGAAATCTTATTAAAGAGAAATAAGCGCTCTTCCGCAGGATTCGAACATACGTCCCTCTATGAGAAACCATCGTTAGATATGACGTGATTATACCGACTCCGGCAAAGAGTGCGTCCCCGATCATGCAAAGCTGAATAGTGCCTAATGAATGCAAATCTTTCTCAGACACTCGAAACATTCATATCTGCCCAATCTTTTAACAACGTAAACAAAGCAATTTCTAAAGAAGTGATCGTTTTTTATTTATTTATATTACTTAAACGTTATTTCAGAAATCCCGTTCTATCATTTAATAAAATTTTTCGAATATGAAATTTAAAATTTCAATATCCTCTCTCTTCCGTGAGCCCCATGGAGTCCCAAAGGACGAAACATGTCTCACGAGAAAAAAATCTTTCTACTTTCTTATAGATTTTCCTAATACATACATACATGCATGCACACGCACACACGCACACACACACACACACACACACACACACACACACACACACACACACATATATATATATATATATATATATATATATAGTCATGCAGAGAGAGACTGTTTTGCTGTATCAGAGTTTATCAATGTGGCTAGACATGCGATTGCTTCAAGCCGGGATCGAAAACCGACCGATTTGACTTTAGTCAGTGACTCTCACCCGTAATTTTTAACGCATTCTCTATGAGATATAAATATTACCGCTGACCAGAGTGCTCAATCCATAGTCAAGAGCTTTTAACTTTAATTAGCAACAGCGGACAAATTCCCTTTTGTCCAAAGTGGTCAACCTACGAGAGGGGGCGTATATATACATATATATATATATATATATATATATATATATATATATATATATATATAAGGGGCGCATATATATGGATATATATATTAGGAATATATGGATGACTATATATATATAGTCATCCACAGACAGACTTGTTTCGCTGTATCACAGCTCATCAGTGTGGCTAGACATACGATTACTTCAAGTCGAAGACTCTCACTTTTAAGCCATCAGCGCACACGGCAGAGAAAGTGGACTTTTAACGCATTATATACGAAATATAAGCATTACCGACTACAGGAGTGCTCAATTCATAGTGAAGAGCTTTTAGCGCCAATTGGCAGCAACAGACAAATTCCCTTTCGGCCAAAGTGATCAATCTAACAGAGGGGTATATATATATATATATATATATATATATATATATATATATATATATATATATAAAATATGTTAAATTTAATTTTCATTGTATTTTTTACAGTTCTTGAATAAGATGATGTACATGTAATTTTAACCAAAAACAGAACAAAATATGAACTTCGGTAAGGGTATCAACAATCTTGTCTGTGTAACCCTTATTCAGTAAGCGCATTTTGTGCAACTGTCACCCACCCCATATATTTCAGTTGTAATTGTGATTCATGGTGACATTCAAGGCAAAATAATGCAACGGACTGCCGGTTTCTTTTGCACAGGGGGGTAAGGTTACCCTGTCCCTCCTTTCAGGAGTTCCTTCACCCACTGGTAAAGCCTTTGAACTCTGAGGCGCACCTCATACAGCCAGACTGGCGACTGGCCGATGGTCGCTTGACACAGATGGTTTGGAGTGTGGCGAAATCCTTCCTACTACCATCACACAATTTAGCCGACAGTTCGATGCCTTTGCCCGTCATGTGGCTGTTGCAGTATCCATGTGTTATCTTGGAACCATGTGTGAGAGATGGATGTGGACCAGTATAGTTCGATAACCCAATGCACCTGAGGGACAACCGCTTCGCTTCAAAGGTACTACCACCGACGATGCACCCTAAAAATACAACGGAAAATTAGACAGACAGACCTTGTTGGTTAAATTAAACAAAAAATTTTCATGAATCGAATTTTTGCTTTCTAACTATTCTTGAGTGTGTATGCATGTTTGTGTGCGCAAATAGTTTTGTAGGCGTGTGTGGGTGTATGCGTATAAATGCAATAATTGCCATGTTTGTTTAAGCATGTTCTCTTCTTTTCTGTTTTCTCGTTTCCAATCGAATCTGGTCATCAGGCCGCTCGGCGACACCTGGACCAGACAAGCGAAGTAATCCAATCAGTTTTAAAAGCTCGACATATGTCTCTTGTACTTGAGGAGTCTCAACTCATTTGTTTACGCCGCGTACCGACTGGCAAGCGAATCGACAGCGCCACCCTTTTGTCACTTTATGGATTCAGATTTGATTTCTATTTGTAATGACAGGATTTCCTGTTTTGCATTTAATTATTTGTCGGCAATCGATTCTACACAACCGAGCTTAGTTTACATTACAACTTTTATTACACGTAACCAGTGACATTTTTCTTCTAATTCTTTCATATTACCAACAATGCCTATGTATACCAGTCGACGTCTGGTCGTCTATAGCAGCTGAAAACTGTTAGTGTTTTATATATATATATATATATATATATATATATATATATATATATAATTAAATAAAAACAGATTTTTAGGTTCCATGTAATAAATTATTTCACCACAGCCCTTTTAAACGACATTTTCGTTTCAACCTTTCGAAGTAAAGTCTGATGACCCGCAGTTCTTTAAAAGGGCTCTGGTGAAATAATTTATTACATGAACCTTAAAGTGGTCTGTTTTATTTAAATTATTTGCTCTGGATTTACATTGAGCTCTCTGGATTTTATCCTTCTCAGGTTCTACCCATACGGATTACGTAGTTTTCATAAACTATATATATATATATATATATATATATATATATATATATATATATATATATATATTCGGTCCATCAAAAGTGTGGCTGGTCCTGCACGAAACCTTCACCACTAGAACTAGAATCAAATCTCATGTGCCGTTGTCGGGCTGTCGGTTTCCTGGGAACTGATCCGTTTGACCCTCATATGTCGAACTCGACGGGAGAGTCGACTATATATATATAATTATTTATTTAAATAATGTAAAAAATATGATTCCAACGCTACATAAGATATATATTATAATTATATTTATGTTCTACTTTTGTTTCGAGCAGTATTTTTAAAAATAATAATAAAAATACTAAAGAACTTTGGATTATTTACCTAACGAGTTCTTTCCTATTTTCTATATATTTTACACACACACACACACACACACACACACACACACACACACACACACACACACACATATATACATATATATATATATATATATATATATATATATATATATAAAAGTTATGAAAAACTTGGTAATCCGTATGGGTAGTCCCAAGGAGGATTTTAAAGACGCCGGATCAGATAGCACTTCCAAAAAATGAACGAAGAATGAATGAATTGATGGGTAGCGTGTTTTTGTATTTAACAGAGTGTAATAAGGGTAACTATCCCTTTTACACTCTCTGTTAAATTACAAAAACTTACACTACCCATCAATTTTAATTTCATTTTTCATTTCATTTCATTTTTGGAAGTGCTATCTGATGATCCGGCGTCCTTTAAAAGGACTCTGGTGAAATAAATTATTATAATGCTACCTTAAAGTGGTCTGTTTTTTAATATATATATATATATATATATATATATATATATATATATATATATATATATATATATATATATATTAAATGGTGCAGTATTATTAATATTATAAAGAAGTAGTTATACAAAGAATAGATCAGTAAAGTTGTTGTAATTAATGGCGAATTCACTTCGCTAACAGATTTACCAGAGCATTAACTTACTAACCACTCGCTGAATGACACGATCCTTGTTTTTTAAAATTGCAAAATGGATGATATTCCGTCGATTCGCTAGTACTTTTGAGAGTGCTCATATTATCATCATCAGGCATGAATATCATTTTTTTCATTTTCAGGTAACTTCAGGTAACTTCCAAAAAGAAAATAGTTGAATATATTTGAAATTTTTTTTTGTGACGCGTTTCAGCCGTTAGGATTTCATTGGACTGGGCTTTTATGACATTTCTACGTCTACACATGCGCACGAAACGAGAGTCGCAGGTAGTTTTTAAAAGAATATTTTTTTAAATAATTTTTTTCAATCTCGCCCAAATCATCTGCGTTCTTTTCTTTTCTTTTCTCTCCACCACCTTTGTTCCTGATTAGCCCAATATTTAACAATATATATATATATATATATATATATATATATATATATATATATATATATATATATACTGAGGTCAGTTTCGTTGAATAGTTTAGACAAGTTTTGTCAAAAAAATAAGCACAGGAAACTTGTCTATGTATGAAAAAAAAACTTGCATCAATAATAGATGCTATCAACACACACAATTTACACACACACACACACACACACACACACACACACACACACACATATATATATTTATCTGACTTCCCTGACACCGAAGACCGGCGTCTCCGCGAAAATTTGAAGTCGATTGGAAGATAAGTCGATTGAACTTTGATTAATTTATAGTCTATATTTATTTCTTGGCAAGGTCGAGAAGTTCAACAATCCAATAATTATATATATATATATATATATATATATATATATATATATATATATATATATATATATATATATATATATATATATATATATATATATATATATATTATATTATGACAACTGGAAAATTTTTGTCACGAGTTTCATCCGTTAGTATTTTATCGAATGACAATTATACAAAATTATATATCGTTAGATTATATATATATATATATATATATATTAGATTTATTTGACTTTCGCCCTATTCTATATTTTTCCTAGTTTTACCACCTGCTGATGACACACCTTTTCTCTTCATGCTTTTTATTCATTTCTTTGTGCGTTGTTACTCAATTCATTATTTTTATTTAACAGACTGTCGTCGAGGTTAAAAGTAATAAACTTACTTCTCCGCTCGGCACTTGCCACACAAAGGCTTTTAGTGCAAAAGCTGCATTAGTGAATGATACAAAAAAGGCGTTACTTAAGTGTATATAGTTTAAGGCTAAAGTATTTTCTAACATCACGAAAAGTCCATTTAACATAACGAAAACCGAATTAAAGGAAACTGCGTAATATGAGACGTGTGCAAAGGTTTACAGCGCCACCCCCTTTAAAAATATAAACAAATTAGATTACTGTTAAACTCTTAAAACACCCCGAAAAATGTTACGCGTACACCTAATCACACGCACAAATATTGGATATGAATAATATCAAATCGTTTTTTAAGAAAAAGCATAATTTCTAATGTGGCCCAAAAACTAAAGATTGGGTTGTACAGGGGAAATATTTAGGGTTTTATCGACCGTAACTCGAAAAGAAAATAATGGCGTAATCTTCATGTTAATATTTCACACTACTTCAAAGAAAAGGCTAGGAAGGTAACCCCATCAACACCGAAAAAAGCGATTACAACCACTGAACTTATTTATTTATTTTTTGTAAAGCAAATCACCCTAAGCAAAGCGGTGGTGCCACTAGCACGCAAGGGGTTGCAGAGAGTGAGATTAAGAGTAAAGAGGAGTTTTTGGGAAAAGGATAAAGAGAAGGACAGGGGGTCAAGGTCAAGGCATTAGAAGATGTCGATTGACATTACATTTGAATATTTGAAGATTATAGCTATCAGGGAAGCAAGTGATTGAAAGGGAGTTCCCCTGTCGCGAGGTGCGAGATAAGAATCTGTTGGAGTAGAAGAGGCGGTTACATTCAACTGTTTCGTCAGTGAAAGGGTGGAACCGATATACCAAACTAGTAGCACGTTTAACTTCATGCAGTTTGGGAACCAGTGAAAGTCAGAGTAGGTGCCATGAAAGTACTTGTAGAAAAGACAGAGGGAAGCTACAGCACGTCTGCGAGATAGCGACTATAGACGGGATGCCAGATAAGGACCAAACACGTTGCATATCCGTTGCTGGATTTTGTTGAGGACCTCGAGATGAACAGCGGGAGCACCAGACCATATATGGCAACAGTATTCTACGCAAGGACGAAGGGTTGATTTGTAGATTTGAAAGATGAACTCAGACGAGAAAAACCTCCTGGCGCGACACAGAAAACCAACTTTCCTTGCGATAGATGTAGCTCTTGATTCAATGTAGTTGTTCCACTTTCAAGCAGGCAAAGAGAGGCAATCTTGGGGAGTTGGGGATCAGCCATCATGGTGGGAGGCAGGGTGGGTTCTCTATGGTGGGTAACTCAGAGCAGATTCGTTTTAGAGGCATTAATGTTTACAAGCCATTTTCTGACCAAGTCAATCACAGGTTGGAGGTCCTTCTCAAGGCGTACGTCCAGGTTAGTTTTGCCAACGATGCCGGATTTACTATTGAGGCAGGAGTAAATAGTAATGTCGTCAGCGTAGATGTCAATTTGGGAGTTGATGACATCAGGAAGATCGTTGATGAAGATCAGAAACAGTGTAGGAACCAGGATAGAGCCATGGGAAACACCACCGTTCGTGTGAAAGGAACTGGAAGAGAAACCCGTTTAGGACGACCTTCATTTCACGGTTTGACAGGAATGATTTTATAATCGTCCTGTAATGCCGTATCCTTAAAGCTTATAAATTTCAACCGAAAACAGTACTGGCTGCTCTGGGCAATGAATGGCAATTGTTTCCTTATAGGTAAAAGGCTAATATTACCATCGTCATTACTGTTAAAAACCTAGGCGGAATTAAAGAATCTTTGTCCATGCACTGGTATATTTAACAAAAAGGTACAAAACAAAAGTACTGGGTACACATCAATAAACTGCACTCAACATTTAAACTGTGCTGTTTAATTTCTATCAGGATATCTGCAACGAGAAATTAACATTATTTACATCATTTGCATGCGGAGTATTGTCCTCAACATTGTTGCTGCTATCGCAACACTTCGGCAGTTGTCCTCTCCGACTCTCATCAGGTGTCTGTCGATTCGGGTAACCTATAGGGAATTTCGAACTGAACCATTTATTTACAGTATATTCTGACTTACAAGACGCTGCGGCCTGGAAGACGCACCCTAAGATTGGAAAGAAATTTCTAAGAAAAAAAAGTCATTCTCATACAACAACCCATTCACCATGCGCCCCTCACATACTGACGCCACGTATTGTTTACATTAATTAATCGTCCGATTTTGTTTGCATGGCAATGACATATTAGTCAAGAGCAGAAAGACTCCCGCCATTGCTAGTAAACATGTTTAACCTTGTGGCTCGGCTTCAGGAAGGTCTGAAATACTTGTAAGTACTGAGGTTACATCATATAAAAGGCTGAATTAGATAGATAGCTAAAATTATAGTGTAATGACTCAGCATATAAATCCACGTCCCTGTGAGTCAAGTCAATTAAGTGATCGTCCAAGCTAACTTGCGCCTGGGCGTTGCGTTACATTCATCTTGGAAGACGCACACGTATTTTTCAGGGTATTTTTTTAGGAAAAAAGTTGCGTCTTGTAAGCCGGAAAATACGCTAATCGGTATTTACTAGCCCCTCCCCCTACGAGGATAGATGTGGCACAAGGTCGAGTTTAACGTGAGACATCCGAGGCCTAGGCTCGGCCAAAATTTCCCCGTAGAACTCGCATAAACGGAATCGGGTCGGTCTACCTCCCCGAACGAGACTCTGACCTTCGGCAGAGTCTCGTCCGGGTTCCTCTCTGCTCAGAGGCAGAGAGTTCGAACAGCAAGCCGAAAAGGATTTCAGCTCGTCATCAGTAATCTACGGAGTACATTTTTATCGTTTCACTGCCCATGTTTAGGGATATGTTCCTTAGTTCCTTATTTCTTACTATTCAGATATATATTTCTATCATTTTCACTGAGTCAAAGTACACATTGCCCGGCCCATGGATTGAATTTACAACTGCTTTGTCAACAAATTCCAAGTTCAGTTCGCCATTCAATGTTGGCTACCCGGTACAACATACACCTGATGAAGGCAGGAGGGAACAACGGCCGAAATTAGGTGATAACTACAACAAAGATGAGGATAATAGTCGGCATATAAATAATGTAAAAACAGTCTTGTTTCTGTCTATATTTCTGAGATGAAGTATTATGTACACTATTTACATTATTCGGACTATTGTCCTCATCTTTGTCGCCATATTTATTACAACGTTTCGGCCTTTCAGTATCTGTCTATATTTCTGAGATGAGGTGATTTATTCACTATTTACATTATTCAGACTATTGTCCTCATCTTTGTCGCCATATTTATTACAACGTTTCGGCCTTTCAGTATCTGTCTATATTTCTGAGATGAGGTATTATGTACACTATTTACATTATTCGGACGATTGTCCTCATCTTTGTCGCCATATTTATTACAACGTTTCGACCTTTCAGTATCTGTATATTTCTGAGATGAGGTATTATGTACACTATTTACATTATTCGGAATATCGTCCTCATCTTTGGCGCCATATTTATTACAAGGTTTCGGCCGTTGTACGCTCCGGCCTTCTTCAGGTGGTTGGAATGTCGAACTGAACCCTTTCTTTCGCTCAATGGTGTAGAATGTTCTAGTTCCACGTGTCATGTCTAACACATGGCCCAGTGGATAAAGGCGTTGGTTAGAGCCAGTTCAATACACGGTTAAGGCAGTGGAGAAGTTGGAGAGGAGAGTTAACAGGAGATAACTGATAATTGACATCCATAAAACATGGCACGTGGAACTAGAACAGTATACCCCAGTTAGCGAAATAAAGGGTTCAGTTCGACATTCAAACTACCTGAAGAAGGCCGAAACGTTGCAATAAATATGGCGACAAAGATGAGGACAATAGTCCGAATAATGTAAATAGTGTACAGTATTGCTTATTTGATAAAACGGTGATCAGTCGTTTTGAAAAAATTGCAGTTTTGATACAGGGTATCTCCCCAGTCAGGAGAATCGACTGACGTATCGGAGTTTTTTCGGTATTCAGCTGTGGAATTTCGTTGTGTTTGAATATCCATCTTTGTTTTCGATAAACTAAGACTCAGACATTGTGTCTTTTCTTGATGAGTAGCCATTGTCATCCAATTTTAAGCGACTCAATTGGTAATTCTTTACTTGTGGTTTGAATCTAAAACAACGTTGTGTTCTGAAACATAAAAGCCTAACATTAATAAAACTATTAATACCATTAAAAGACCGTTAATAATAACATATTAATAAACAAGAAAATTTAGTTTCTAAGTTTCTCGTAATGACTTCATGTATAATTATTTTCCAAGCGTAGATTAGATGTGGCACAAGGCCAAAAGTATGGGGGCACTAAGTGAAGATCGAACTCATTACTCAGTCGTAATTGTTCTAGCGAGACAAACTTGCTAACCATTACACCGCCTGGAGGTGCCCAAATAGTAATTTTCTAAGCGTAGCTCAGATGTGGCACAAGGCCGAAAGTATGGGGCACCCAGTGAGGATCGAACTCACTAAGTCGTAATTGTTCTATCTAAACTAGCTTGTTAACCATTACAACACCTCGAGGTGCCCTATGACTTCGTGTATAATATCCCAAGTATTTCAAGTTTTTAGGTTTGTCAACTTATTGGAAATATAACTATTTTTTACAGGTTTTAAATATTTTTGGTGTCCAATACATTTGCCTGGAACTGTAATAAATATCTAATGTGATTTGAAGTATATAAATATTTAATTTGAAGTATATAAATATCTAATGTGATTTTAATGTTATGTCTCTTACAGGAAATCAAGCAGCAAGCCATGTATTGTTTCGATTCTGGTGCTAAGTTTATAAGTCCTTCTTCATACATGAGTAAACAATTTTTGAATGTTATGTCTCTAAAAGACGTAGTCCTTCATAGCTCTAAACAGGTTCCTTTCCTTTATTATCTGTGAATTTTCATGATTTCTGGAGAAAGTGGAGTGATTTCCTGTTACCTTCCCCACAGTTTTGCATTCCTCTTCAATCTTTTGAACAGGATTAGATGTTTATATCTTGTTTCCTGTTGAAGATTGGGTTTCCGGCTCCCAATTTGTTTTTTCATTCCCTTTTACTCCTAGTAAGGCACGGTGGAGTAATGGATAGCGGCTTGGATTGAGGAATCGGAGAGCCGAGTTCGAATTCCAGTCGAATCCATTACATTCACTTTCGTGCTAACACCCTTGGGAAAGGCGTGAATTCTCTTCTCCCTCAAGCTATGGGTAAATAGCAGGACAGATCGCAACTGGTCTAGGAGAAGGACAACTTTGAATTCAAAACCCGGAGTGGAGCCCCTAAGGCGGATGGACGGCACTTTGTGCTACCTTCCGTCAACTCCGCGCTGGTACCAAACTGTATTGGTTTATCATCTCCTTTGGACTCTGCTAGTAATGCCGAGACGGGGAACTAGACGTTCGAGCAACCCTAGTTCTCCATTACATCCCGCCCAGGCTCGTAGCGCACCGCCCTACTCCATCGTCTCTCGGGACGGACGGATGACGACGAACCCCTTGTGTCTTAGTAGCATTATCAATTTGCTTGAAGTTAAATGATTAAAAAAAAAAAATTCAGAGTAATCTTTCTTCGATACTGGCTTTTTTTTCAGGCAAGCAAACCCAATCTATCGTGTTATTTAACTCATAGCTAGGGAAGGGCGAATAGATATTTTTTATATATTTCCCCTGTGTAAAAGTGAATGCAACAAACTTTAGCCGGAATCTGAACTCGGACTGTCGATTTTACTTTTTGTACTGGTATCCGTGACATTACTTTTTTGGAAAATAAATTTATTTTATTGTTAGTTTTTAGTCTTTATTTTCTTCATGTTATTATTTCAACCTCTTCTGGGCTGAATACGATCCGACACAAAATGCAAATAAAAAAGAGTCTTTAACGAGTATTCCATATCTCGGCAGTTTGTCTTTCATGTACGACGTCTGAACCAATTCGATCACAGAAAACTGTCCAAGACAGAGTTTAAAATTAAAGTCATACTGCCACTTCGCAGTTGCAAAGTTTAACGTCTTTCGTCTTGTTACGTAAACATAGATAAAAAAGAATCATATTTTTTACGCCGAGTATAAACAGTTGCTTCGCCACTGGTTTCCGTCTTATTAAATGTAGAAACCGTCTTTTAAAAATATTAGATCTGCACTGAATTTATTTCTGCATCATTGTATTTAAAGATCAAATATATTTACTCAAGAAAAACAACCGTTTTATCAATAGATTTTATTTTCATGTGGGATGTAATCGCTCACAATCTGAATGAAATAATCAAACTTGAAAAATCTTTGTACCAAATTGTCCGTTATTATTTTATAAGGTTGAGCCATAAGCAATTTGCATTTTAGGAAACCAGTTGTAATGACGAGTTTATAAGCCTAACTATCCCATAAATATGTCAGCTTCGTTCAACCCCAGAAAAGTTGGCCCCCTGTGCCGCGCTCGGAATTTTTTCTCGTCGGAGTCGATCCTTCAAATCTATAAATCAATCATTCGCCTTTGCATGGAGTATTGCTGCCATATATGGTCTGGAACCCCTTCTGTTTGTCTCAAGGTTCTTGATAAGATTCAGAGACGGATTTGCAATGTAATTGGCCCTAATCTGGCATCTCGTCTGCATTCACTCTCTCACAGACGTGCCGTTGCATCCCTCTGTCTTTTTTACAAATACTTTTAGGGTAACTGCTCCGATGAGCTGCTTTCGCTGGTTCCAGGCTTCATGGATTTAAGCGTTCTACTAGGCTGGCATCTCGCTCTCACCCTTTCACTGTCGAAACTGTTAAATGTAGCCGTCTCTTCTACTTTCACCCCAAGCAAGGCGGGAAGCCACTAGCACGCAAGGGGTTACAGAGAGTTGGAGCGAGAACAAAGAGGAGTGATAGAGGAAAGGATGAAGAGAAGGATAGAGGATAGATCAAGGCATCTGGAGACGTCGATTGATGTTACATTTGAATAGTTGGAGATTATAGCTATCAGGAAACAGGAAAAGGGGAAGGAGTTTCACAGGCGAGAGGTGCGAGACATGAAGCTATTAGAGTAGAAGAGACGGCTACATTTAACAGTTTTGACAGTGAAAGGGTGAGAGCGAGGTGCCAGCCTAGTAGAACGCTTAAATTCATGAAATCTGGGAACCAGCGAAAGCAGCTCATCGAAGCAATTACCATGAAAGTATCTTTATATTTTGAAGAAGGAAGATGATAAACAAAAACTGAAATTATTTATAACTCAACCTAATAATCTATCAAGTGATCAAAAACTAAAATTATCAGCCAACTCGTCTGTTTATTCGCGAAAATCTCTGTGTCCCATTCGACAAGGGTCTCAAAGCTTGTATGCACCAATGTCTGAAGCAGTTGATATTATATCATGAGTACAACCAGTCCCATAATACTAAGAAATGACAGCGACACCGAGAAGTAAATGTCCCTCTCTCCTGAGATGACCTGTAATCTGACAATGTTCGTTTGACAGACAATAAATGAAAATTTATGAATAATGAATAATACATAGATTTTGATAGCTGCATATGAACAAACTGAGACAGATGCGATATGAAGAGAGATTGATAAGATGGATATGAATAGCTAGCTAGTTCAGTCTATTCATATCTATCTATCTATCTATCTATCTATCTATCTATCTATCTATCTATCTATCTATCTATCTTCATAGCTAACTAGCTAGCTAGCTATGAATCGATTGAGATAGGTATGAACAGACCGAGATAGGTATTAATAGACTCAGGTAGATAAACTGACAGACATAGATAGATAGATAGATAGATAGATAGATAGATAGATAGATAGATAGATGAGAATAGACATAGATATTAGCAGACTGAGATAGATAGATAGATAGATAGATAGATAGATAGATATGAACAGATTGAGATAGGTATTAAGAGACTGAGGTAGATAAACAGACTAAGAAACAGACAGACATAGATAAATAGACAGACAGATGAGAATAGACATAGATAGATATTAGCAGACTGAGATAGATAGATAGATAGATAGATAGATAGATAGATAGATAGATAGATAGATAGATAGATATGAACTGATTGAGATAGGTATGAACAGCCTGAGATAGGTATGAATAAACTGAGAGAGAGAGAGAGAGAGAGAGAGAGAGAGAGAGAGAGAGAGAGAGATGAACCAATTTATATAGACCTGGCGATATTTTGTTTAAAATTATATTTTAATGTCTTTTTGGAAGTGATATGAATTAGGATGTCGGAGGAAAGACTCTAATGTTCACAGACGACCAGGCGGCTATAGTGCAGGTATTTTATAAAAGGAAACCGAGAAGTGATGTTATTTGATAGGATTTCAGCTGTGGAACTCGTCGGCAGACATTTTTTTTTTCAAATACGTGCTGCTAACACTTTTCAAAAGAAAAAAAGGCCACCTTTATCCTGCTGTTACCCGATATCAGAATTGACGTAACGGAGAGGAAAATGTGCAGTGGGACACCCAAGATAACCATGTTGTGCTTGAGCGGTGATTTCTGAAGGAAGAGAAGAAGAGACGAAAAAGAGAGAGAGAGATAGAGCGAATAGAAGATAAGTTGTCAGAGTGAGACTAACCTGAAAAAAAAGAGGAAAAAATGGAGTAAAATTTGAGAGCTGAAGAAGAGAATGAAAGAAAATAAAGAAGTGTTGACGACTGAATTTAATTAAAAAGCGGAAGCAGTTAAAGGGAGATACAAGGACAGAAATCCCGAGGTAAAAAAAAAGAGATTGTAAGAAGGCAAATATGAGTCAAGAGGAATGAGGAAGAAGACTGAAATAATGAAAAGAAAAGGCGTAGGAGTGGATGCAGAGGAAAGGAGAAAAAAGTAGAAAATAATTTTGGATGAAGGAACAGTAGGAAAAGGCATTAAAAAAATTTATTAAAAACGAAGGGAGCGAGAACGTTAAGAAGGAAAAGAAAAAATATTAACATTGAAAAGGATATTAGTCCAAATAGGCGTAAAAATAACTGCGCTTAAAGCCGGTTGAACGTGAAAAGTGAGCTGCAAGCCTCTTCAGTCAAGAACGTATACACAACTGTCTGATTCTGATAGAAGCAAGTTATTTTATTACTAAAGATATGGACGCCATTTTGATTATCTATAAGACGACCATTTTGAAGACACAATGAAGCATTTGAACAGCTTTTTTTAAGTTTTTCATTTGGAGAAAAATGTATTTGATTATAAAAACAGGCACAACTACTTTCTTGAGAATATAATCATTTTGATTTTTATACTTTTCATTCATTTTTTTCTTTTATTAGGAACCTGGAGAAATGATTTTAAGTGAAATTTCAGTAATTCTACAGGAATTCTTGGTAATAAGTCATATTAATTATCTGAAAGTTAAATAAACACATTCATCATTAATAATTTTATGACATAATTAAATTTAGAAACAAATGAATTAATTAAAAATCAAATGATGATTTCGCATAATTATTGTTTCAATTACTTACTTTAATCTATGTTATCACAAGATTCTGGTTTAATACACTCTTCATTACCATTTTATTGCCTAAGATAAGATTTAAATTATTGATTTCAATGCTATGTAACCAAAAAAAAAAAAAAAGAAGCATCACTTGGAATAAACTCATTACAATTAGTAATTTGCATTCAAATCCTGGTAGTGGTTTACTTCGCTGACAATTAAAAAAAATATACATATGTACACAGCTATTTTGTTAAAAGCAGCTATAGTTATTACTTGAAAGTTTAGCACTTTCATAATAATAAAAAACGTAAATGCTAAAATACAGTTTAGAAAGAAATGCATTAAATGTTTATGTTGAACATAATTTATTATGCTTTATTTTAATTGTTCAAAATGTCCTCATTTTTAGATTTAAGAGAGTGATTTACTAACATCAACATTCGTATCTCTTGTAATTATGTAAAGATTCTCTTTGATTGTCATCCAATTGTATAAATTTATCAGTTCTTGTGGAATAAATATTTTAAGCTATCCTCATAAAAAAGAAATAGCATGGTATAAAACCTAGTTAATGTGGTGAGCTTTTAACACTGCCTTCTTCATTTGCCTGGAAATAATTCATTCAAAGTAGACCTTGCATTACAATGACAATGAAGAAGTGCTCAGTCTTGTTGAATAGAACTCATTCTTGGCATCAAATAGGCAAAGGCTGCTGTTGGTTTTAAATTGTCTTCATAGAAAGAAAAGTCTTAAGAAAAACATTGAGAAGTGAGGCTAAAGATTAGTTGTCCTTGTACCATGAAAGGAAAGAACTTATTTTCCTTATCTGAGTCAGGCTTCGATAACAGGTGGGAGAAAGCGTTTGGCCACTAAGCAATGTTCACCGCACAATGTATAGGAAGGAATGAGATTTTGAGAAGCATGTTGGTCATTGTAATGTTTAGTTGAAGCTTGTGTGGAGGAAGACCAGGCAAGTCAAAGAAGCGGATGAATTTGATTCTGAAGTGCCCAAAACTATATCAGCTGATTTGTATAGCTGAACAACTTTCCCTAGGAATCTGCTGCAACAAAATTGAATTATTTTTTTTTATGACAATTATTACAGGTGATGGAGTCACAAAAAATACATAGGAGTAACCTCGAGTAATCTAACAAAAATACATAGAAGAAACTTGAAGGAATCTTAATAAATGATTATATGAACACAAAAGGGACATCTTACAAAATAACACATCAAATGCGTTGGTTGACCACAATTTTGACTCCTACTCTGATCAAAGGAGAAAATAATTCACTACGAGGCAAATGTCTAAAGAGTGCCTTGATTGCAAGGTCATCTAATTTGCGACTTTGCTGTTACAGCATTTCACGATTCCTGGAAGATTTTCTAATATCACAGTGTGGAATACATACATACAAAAGTGATGGGAAGTAAAAGAAAAAGACTCTAAAGGAATTTGGCTAGATAAGAAAAAATTCCCAGCAGCCGTCTGTCGTGCGCATGCTTAGTCCTACCAACATAACAAATTTAGTCCGATGAAGACCTGAAGGACGAAACGCGTAACAATTAATCTTTCTCCAATTAGTCATACAATTTTCCCCAATACTGTTTTTGATATATAAAAATTTATATTGTTATCTCAAATATCTATCTATCTATCTATCTATCTATCTCTCTCTCTCTATATATATATATATATATATATGTATGAAGAAATATAGTTTTAAGGTTAAAATGCTCAATATCAGAGATAGAACGTATGTAAATATAAATATAAGTGAACATTGAAGTCAACACTCAGAGGCGACAGGCTGATTCATGTTGACGGAATCGTCAGTCGCAGCCTGATATATATATATATATATATATATATATATATATATATATATATATATATATATATGTGTGTGTGTGTGTGTGTGTGTGTGTGTGTGTGTGTGGTGTAGATATGAAATGAAGTTTGAAATGGAAGAGAATGTTACTTTTAGCAAAATTGTAGTTTGTTTTCCCATGTAAATATGAATTAAATTTCATTATTTCTAAACCCTAACCACTATATATATATATATATATATATATATATATATATATATATATAAGTGCAAATATGGTGACATCGCTAGTAAATAATAGCTTTATTGCCTCCGTACATGCTACGCTACACCCCATGTGGAAAGTTCGACTTTTTAAAATGCACATTACTGCATTCCATCTCACGCAAATATTTGTATATACATGCATATACATATATATATATATATATATATATATGCATATATATATATATATATATATATATATATATATATATATATATATATATATATATATATATATATATATATATATATATATATATATATGTGTGTGTGTGTGTGTGTGTGTGTGTGTGTGTGTGTGTGTGTGTGTGTTTAACTGTTACTGACACTGGTATGCAACTGAAATATATATGATAACGTATCTCAGATATTACATGTCGATAGAAACTATGCCGGGAAAATAAAAAAAATCAATACGGTAATCCCTCATATGAAACAAAGAATATTTTTGTCCATAAGTGAAAGAGAATTCTTTGAGGAGATTTTTTTTTTATATTTGGCAAGTGGTATGTTTAAAAAAAATTAACCCAAATTTTTTTTCTTGTTTGCCGTTTTTATAGTATTCAACATTTTTTTGTCACTTGCCAACCGATGGGTACATGTGCCCAAAGTTAGTAAGCTGTTAATTAAGCAACAAAGAAATACACCCGCGTCTAAAGGAGTGCAAGAGGAGGTCATCGATACTGAGCTACCAGTATCGATCACATAATATAGGCACTTGAAAGACGATTGGGATTGATTGATGTTTTTAGCGAGAATAAGCAGAATTCAATTGTTAAAAAAGTGTGAGAACTTCATTAGGCGTGAAAGTGAAGTTTGAGAAAAACAAATAAATTCAGTTTTGAGGAACGAATTGAATGCGTCAGTTATGACCCTTTTTTAATGTTCCTCACCCTGATTCTATAAATGACAAAATTTGGTAAAAATAATTATTTTCTTTGAATGTACTTGAACAGCCGTAACTTGATATTATTATTATTATTATTATTATTATTATTATTATTATTATAAGTTTGGTACTGACTTTCCACACTACCATAACGAAATGTTTAAAAAAGAAACCTTCAGCGATACTATAAACACCAATAACAGTTAGTGGGCCTAGTTACCTGAAAATCTGTTTTAATCGATCTTTAGCAGACATCTCAACATCAGTCACTTTCTCAACGACGTGACATGGCTTCCATTTGTCTTTTCTACATATATTTTATGGTAATTACTCTAATGAGCCTTTTTTTCCTGGTGTCCCGACGACTTGAGTTTAAGGGTGCTACGAACTTGGCAACTAGGTCTCACTCGTTTACTGTTGAAATAGTTAAATGCAACCGCTATTTCTAGTCTAGCAGTTTCTTTTCTCGCACTTCTCGCCTGTGGAATTCCCTTCTGATTTCTTGTTTCCCAGATAACATAAGTTTAAATGCAACGCCAATCGCCATCTTCTGTTTTCCTCAATCCTCCCTATTCTGAGTCTTTCACAGTCTTCTTATTCTCTTTCACTTTCATTTACTTTAATAGCCCTTGCTTTCTGATGGCATTGTGATGGCCAGACAACTCTTTTCACGGACTATTTAGAGGGTGTAACGAGCAAAAGAAAAGAAGTACTGAGCTGTTACGTAATATCTGTCCTCCTATATGGCAGTGAATGCTGGAAAAGAGACTTGAAGCAACAGAAATATGGTCCTAGAGAAGGATTCTAAGAATACCATGAACCGAAGTTTAAGAGAAAATGGAAACAAAAAGCAAACATATACTTAATATCAGGAAGAAAGAGTTGAAATTTCTAGGGCACATAATGAGGAAAGAGGGTTTGGAAAATTTGACACTCACAGGACATACATAAGTCTAGAGGGGTAGAGGAGAACAAATCATGACCTACTTAACAAGGATAAGAGAAGATGGAAACACGAAAGCTACTTATACTCAACATCAAGAAGAGGCAGTTGAAATTTTTAGAGCATATAATGAGAAAAGAAGGCCTGGAAAATTTGATACTCACAACGCATACATAAGGCAAGAGGGATAGAGGCAAACAAAGCATAACCTACCTAAGAAGGAATAGAGAAAATAGAAACAAAAAGGATACTTATACTTAACATCAGGAAGAGACAGTTGAAATTTTTAGGGCAAATAATGAGGAAAGAGGGTTTGGAAAATTGAATACTCACAGGACATATTGAAGGCAAGAGAGATAGAGGAAAACAAAGTATAACCTACTTAACAAGGATTAGAGAAAATGGAAACAAAAAGGATACTTACATTGAACATCAGGAAGAGGCAGTTTAAATTTCTAGGGCACAAGGAGAAGGGTTTGGAAAATCTGATACTCACAGGAAAGATTGGTGGCAAGTGGAACAGAGGAAAAAATGCATAGCATACTTAGTGAGCTTGAGTAAATGGATGACGGGACAGAGTTTTGGAATGATAACAAAAAGACAAAATTTAAAAAGTGGTACAAAGGACAGTGTGGAGAGCTATGATCGTCTACGTCCCGAGGGGACATGGCACATAAAGAAGAAGAAAGAATCCAACCATCACTAGGTTCCTTCCACGGTTTTCTTGCATTAAATAACGTTACATATTGAGCAAAAGGATTCAGGGACGCCTGTGTTTTTATTAATAAAAAATGGTAAGTGTATTTTTGAAGGGAATACACTTATAGCATCGAACACTTAAAAACACATTCATGCAGGATTTATGCTTCCATAACTTGAGATCACACACCTCACTAAATTTGCGAGACTCTTAGATCGTATATCAGGATCCACTAATCTTTAGCTTATGGTCACGGGTTCTAGATTTTCATTTAGTAGGTAATATCATTTTTTTCTCAAAAGCATCAGTTTTTGCTTGGTGGTTTTTGAAGTATTTCGGTTTGAATAAAGATAAGCTCATTTTTTTATTCACAACTGCTGGTCAAAATGTTTCCAACTTTTGGCATCATTTCCAAATCGTGACAATAGAACTCGCCATATTGGTGCGATCAGGTTGCAAAAAGCTGTAATGTAGTAATTCAGCAAAAAGCTGTAATTTAGTAATCAAATTAATCGTTAGGACGAATTTTTTAGGGTGAAGATGTGGTGTAGAGAAAATTGAAGATTGTTCAAATCTATCGGTCACAAAAAGTCATATTTCTGATTATCATACAGGAATTACTTTTCATCAATCGTAAGTACTCAATCAAAAAATCTATTTTTTATAAAATCAAAATGCACTTTGCACTTAATATCAAAGCAGGAAAACAACTGATTATCAGTCTAATCACAAGGTATCTACTTCTGCATTCTATTCACTTTGCCTATTTATAACTGATGTCTTCCGACTGCTGTATAGGCGACCTCCCACCAGCAATGTTTACAACGCCGAAGAAGGCGTTATAGATATTAATTCATGTCTTCTTTTATAAATTCCCATAAGGCTAAATTTTTTGTGTCCAAACCTACATCAGTAAAACAAAAAAACTAATCCCGGTACATAATTAATTTACCATCAGCCTTTTAAATATTACTAACATATGGTGTTTGCAACATAAGCGATAACATTTACCTCCCATAAAATCTCTAAAGCATATTTTAATAAATACTTCTGTGTTATTTATCTTTAATTAAAATTTTATAGACTGCAAAATATAACCAGTGTTTCTGTCGATAATTGTTTTTATTCATGTACAGAAAGAATTTATATTTGCCTGCTCAAAATTAAGCCTTAAGTTAGCAGAAAAATACAAATGTCTTTATATATAAAGGAAACGTATAGCAAATGCAAGCTTGGATTATAAAAATACTTTTTATTAGAAACAAAGTAAATAATATTAAAATATTCAAAGTTTTATAGAAGTCTATCATTTTAAGCATGGCAACATTAATTCCGATTATGAAATGCCAGACAACAACGGTTACTATAAACGCTGAAGGATTTAACTTCAGCGTTCGTAGTAACCGTTGTTTTCGTCTGACATTTCATATTACTATATATTAGTCGAGCGAAGCGGAAATGTTTTTACAGAATTATCTTAATAACTCGAAGTAATTTGTTTAACTAGGATTTCTTAATGTGTAACAAATTATTTAATCAAGGGAAAAATAGTAATTTTGATGAATTACTATTATTAATAGACATTAGAAAATTATTCAAATTTATTTCTCATAAATAGTCAGCTCTCTGTATCTATGTCTCGAGTAGGAAATTTAAGTGAACTTAAAATAATAGAAAAAGGGAATTTAAAAATAGATTTCTTTGCTGAAAATGTAGTTCATACATACATTTTGGCGATAAGAGAACTTCCATTACAAGTTACTTTTCTCTTTCCTCTAGGTATTCAGCCAGTTTCATAAAAATACTTTATAGGCGTTTGCATATTTAAAATAATGCAATTCAGAATTTTCACATCGAACAGAATTAAAGGCGTACCTGTCAAATTCCGTTGAAATTTATTCCTTTGATCTTCAGGTGTGACGAAAGACATGACTTACCTCAGAATTCGAAACGAGCGCGAACGTGTCTTGCCTGCAAAGTTATGACAAAAAGAAATATGGCCGCTATTGAAGACACAATTTATACGCGCCTATCTCGTCCAAAACGAGATGATATTTGAACACATGCAAATTTTGGCCGTCTTGGAATAGCATAAAAAGCGGGGTGCCAGCCGCACCAAGCGTCGTGGAGTCATTGGGCGGACTGCGTATAATAGAGTTGGACGTACGGATTGATAGACGGACGAAGAGGAAGTCGAAGTAGGCGCGGCTGAATTGGTGTCTGTTTCACAACTGCCCAGTACTTTCGGCTGTACATTCAGTCATCCTCAGGCATAGAAATTGTTTTTGTTTGTTTTTTTTTTTTTAGCATATCCAGGTAATAGCGGGTACGAAAAATTAAATGCGAATCGAAATATCTTTTTGTTAGAAATGTGTTATTGTTAACGGATAAAACTTATGAAGCGTGAAGTCACAACGCTAAGGTTGAATTTTATGAAAATTTAAGAGAGTGCTTTTTTTTACTAATATGGTAATTTGAGAATTTTTTTCTTGTTGTAGGAGTTTCTTTTCAGTCAATACGGCATGGACTATATTGTTCAATAGAGTAATGTCGCAGCTGCTATTCCGAAAATTTGCACGTCGGATCAGTTCTTTTTAAATCAAATATGTGGTGCAGTTCAATTTATATTACATGAATCATTCACACAAAAAGTAGATTAGTAAAGTTAATGATATAAATGGCGAAAAACATCTTCGCAAATAAATTTATTATTTTTGTGTTAATGATATATATATAAACAAAAATTGTATATCACTGAATTTATATATGGCTTTGAAAATAATTGAGTGCATTCTTTTAATGGGACCTTTTTCGTTCAACACTTCTTTAGAAAGATTCGTTGGAGCAACAATAATCAAGATGGCGGAACTAAAAAAGGTGAACACAATGGGTAAATAAAGATTTACGACTAAAATGAATTTATTACTAAAAACAACGTATTTGTGTAAATATGCTCGTTGTGTGTATAAAACAGATAAAAGGAATTGCTCACGATCCAACGATGAGACACAAGAGAAGGAAGAAAAACCTCCTTCTACCTGCACAAAGTCGGTCGATGAGGATTGATGTAAGCCGCTCGGCTGGTTTAACAGGCAGAACCCTGTACAGCACCCTGAACGCTCCGTCAACTACTTTCGTTATTGTTATTGCTATATTCGCGACGTTTCGGTTGTTGTACGATCCGGCCTTCTTTAGGTGATATACATTGAAATTTCGAACACTTAATTTAGTCCATGGGGACACCTGGCACAGGAGATAAAAGCTTGTGTTGAGTAATCCAAAATATGAACTGATCCTAAGAGTTGTGAGTTCAATACCTAGCCAGAGCAGAGGGAACAAACATTTGAAGAGATGACTTCCTAAAGCGAATTAATTGAAACTAAATATATTCTTATTGTTCAAAATAGAGTCCAATAGTGTTATAAAAATCTCGGAGAGTTCCAGTAAGATATATTTAATCATTTCTAAGATACAATGTTTTAGAACTTAATCGAACAATGGGAAAATTTTGCTATTACATTTGGACAATTTTGTTGTTATATATATATATATATATATATATATATATATATATATATATATATATATATATATATAATGTAAAAATGTGTGTATGTAAATATAAAAATATATATATATATATATAATTTTATATATATTATTTGCTTATTGCAAAGTGCTCAATATCAGTAATAGAGCTAACATATTATTCGTCTGACGATCGCAAATAGCGTCAAAACCCAGGTTCACAAATTCACATCAATTCAACTAAATATATATATATATATATATATATATATATAATGGGTTTGGAATTGTCAGAACGCATTCTTTTAAAGGGTTGTCTTTTGTCCAACATTTCAGAAACATTCGTTCGAACAACAGCACTTAAAACGACGAAACTAAAAGATGTAAATAGGGAATTTGGGTGTAAATTAGGGGCCGCGACTAAAATGAATTTATTTCTGAAAACAAACAAATCGGTGTAAATAAACTCCTCGTGAGTATAAAACAGACAAAAAACTTTACTCACGACCCACCCATGGTACACAGAAAACGAAGAGAGTTCTCCTTCTGTCTGCACAAAGTCGGTAGATGAAGCTTGATGCAAACCCCTTCTAAAAAATGAAAACGTTTAACCGAGCGAAACCTGTTCAGCACCTTAAACTCTCCATCAAACGCAACCCGGGCTTTTAATCAAATGAAGTTCAACTGCTGACTCCCAAACTGACTGAGTCAAGCGATTACTGTTCCTAACTCTACCCTGTCTTATATAGGCAGGCACGTGTTTTCCAATCCGGGTCTTCGACAGCAAGGTGGTTCGCCTCACACCGATATTTAAATTGATAAATCACGGAACTACTTTGTAGGTAGGGCAAATCACCCTTAGTAAAAGATGGGAACACCGTAACAGTATTAAATGCAACACGCACCTTGACAAAAAGAAAAGCAAAAAGACATACACACTGATACCCTATCAGTAGGGGTATGACACTCCTACACAACCATGGTAGTTTTAAATAAACTTGACAAGACAAGGCCCCAAAACACTGGAGCCTTAAAACGCTTAACCTTGCGTTTCACCGAATATATATGTCGTCCAATATTCCATTAGAGAGGAACTAAGGTATTATGGAATTAATCTGAGTACAAGTAATGCTTATCATTGGTGGCAAAATCGCCCTCCGGATACATTAATTTTCCAAAAGAACATAAATTATTTTGGGGGCCATTTTAAGAGAAATAATGGAACCAATGGGGTCTTCTTTTCATTAAATAGAACATTTCGGTAGATTTGGAGTTCCATCAATTTGGATTGTGTGTCTGTGGAGATGTATGAGTGTAAGTATTCTGTCAGTCAATATTAATTACCGTATTTGACGGCACATAAGACGCATGTGTGTATAAGACGCACCCAAATTTCAGCAGAGAAAATAAAAAAAAAATGAGTAATTAGTAAAATTAGTTAAATTATTAGTAAATGGTACAGCCTAGGCTATATTTATGAGGTATTATTTTGGTTAAACAAGCCATGATTAAAATTAAACGAAAAATAATAGGAAAAAAAGAACACGAGCCTTAAAAACTTTATTACACCCAAAGGTAAGAAGAAAAAAAATCAAGTAATTATTACAATTGAGCAAAACAGTACAGTTACCATTAAAATTTTATTCATTTTCAAATCCATAAAATTCGTCGTCTTCATTATCAAAACTCTGATACTTATTTTCAATACTACTATTATCGTCGTTAAATAATGCGCCATCTTCGGTTCCATTGAGGGCATTGCTAATGCCACACTTTTTAAAAGATTTCTCAACAATTTCTGGTCTAATATTATCCCAAGCTTTCTTCATCCATTCGCAGACTTGTGCAATGCTGGGTCTTTTTATTCTTCCTGCAAGGGTAAGGTCGTGATCAGACATTGCCACCCACGTGTTCCATTGCTTCTTCATGTTTAAGTCTAAGCTAATAGAAGTTGTCAGGTAGCTAATTTCGGCCGACAATCGCGAATTTTAAACCTACATATGGCGTATGAGACCCAGGAGATATTAAAAAAAAATGCTCCTTATATGCCGTCAAATACTGTAGATTTTCTTTTTACCTATAATTCATCTTAATTTCATTTGCTTTTCAACTCAACTGCCGAGACTACGTCCGAGACTATGTCCACTTGTAAAAAAACACAGACCAGAAATAACGATTAGACTAATTGTAAGTTAAGTTTGATCGATTTTAAAGCTGCTGTAGCTCAATCGATATAACAGCTGTCTTCAAAAAAAAAAAAAAAAAAAAAAAAAACAAAATGGTTTTCACGGATGAAAAGGAATTCCAGTCTTGCAGAGAGCTTTTCCGTCAATTTGATTATTTATGAATTTAAATGACGCACAGCTAACTGCGTTCTCGGCGAAAATAATTGTATCAATAATTATATCGGTGCACATGGCCACTTGCTTGTCAAGTCGGCTGACCCTACATCTCTCTGACCAGAGCTCCATACGGGAACTTTTAAATCAGCATTGTATCAATCACGATACACAACATACTCGACGATGCCCGTTCTCGACGAACAGGAATGTGATAGAGACCTCCATCTGCAAAATGCTTTCAAAAATAATGGAAGCTCTGTTTTATAAAAAACAAAAACAACCCTTAATGACATCAATTGTGAACACGGGAACAATGTGAAAACCGTATTTCGGAATTAAAAATAGGTTTAAACAATTTTTATAATCATTAAATACAGGAAATAAAAATATTCATCTCATCTATACATGAATGTATATATATATATATATATATATATATATATATATATATATATATATAAGTATATATATATATATATATATATATATATATATATATATATATATATATATATATATACTTAGAAAAGGTTACTGAATGAGGGATAACCAAAACGGAGTTTGGAAATGAAATGGTAATCTTTATAACATCACCAAAAAATACAATACTCGCCAACGGCGTGAAATAGGTAAACCACTGCGAGTGGACTACTTAGCATATTACCTCCACTTACAATAGTGTCCAACGCGTATTTATGAGGATTGGGACAAACCCATTACTGTTCATAGGTACGGTATCTCTCTCTCTCTCTCTCTCTCTCTCTCTCTCTCTATATATATATATATATATATATTTATATATAATTCATTTTATTCAGTTAGAACATTTTGTGACGCAGGGGTCACCAGTCCCCTCTATCTCACAATTGTGATTCATGGTGACATTCAAGGCAGAATAGTGCAAAGGCTTGCCGGACCTTTTTCCACTTCTAGAGAGGCAAGGCCTACAAGGCAGCACGTGGTTTGAATTCAGTTTCCTTCTCCTAGACTGGTTGTCACTCAAGCTTATATAACCCAGTCTGTCCTGTTATTTTACCCATAGCTGAGGGGATGGATTCATACCTTTCCCAAGGGTAATGTGATGAATGTAATGAACTCAGATGGGATTTGATATAAATACATACATACATAGATATATACATACATACATACATACATACATATATATATATATATATATATATATATATATATATAACTATGAACCTAAAGAGCCATGTTCTTAATTCTTTCTTTTTTTATCCCTTATTTTTCCTTGGACATTGGTTTGTTCAATTACAATCCAAAATACCTAAGACTTTTCCAAACGAGTATAACTATTTATATTATATATATATATATATATATATATATATATATATATATGTGCATTTCATTATCTCTTTGAATTATATCTATGTTCCTAACAAACATGTGGCAAGTACGTACGAGAATAGTTTTTTTTATTTTTTAGCTTCAAAATGGCCTAATTTAACTTAAAAGTTTCTAATATCATCAACAGAAAGTGTTAGAATTTAAATTTGTCATAAAAATGGAAAAAAATAATGAAAATGGCAAAACAAAACGCTAACCTTTAAAAACAAAATGTCGGCGAACCTATATGCATATTAAATCACTGAGGCAGCCGTCATTCAATAATGTCGCTACAATAAAAGAAAAATGAAACGAGAATGAACAAGCGAATTAGTTTTGCTTGTTTTTAAATGAATTTCTTTTACTTTTTTTTCTTTTCTACTTTATACCAAGATATTAAAATAAATGCTTAACTTGGTTCATCAAATGTTACGTATATTTTGGGCGTATCTGTATGTCAGATTAAGAAAAATCATTAAAATGCTAATCCACGGAAGTTAATCATGATACAATGTAGAGATAATTAGTTTAATTTTTTTAAGATGAGGTGTTTTCATGATGAAGTTTTCACCAGTTTTTCTTCATTTCAAGATCTGTTCGGAAAAATGAACTTATTTTTTTTCTTGTTTTTCTTGCGTCCATTTAGTGGTTTGCTCTAAAATGCCGGAAAATAAGACGCAAATCTTTTCCCATACGAATTGTACACCTGAAGCAAGCCATTAAATGACTGAATTGGTCGAAACGTTAACAACGAGATCAACAAAAAGAACGAATCAATTCGGCTGAAGCTTCCTAAGAATGTTAATGACAATTAAAGAATTAAATTAATTAAAAAATAAAATTTATAACATGTATTTTTGTACACCTAATGAAAGGTGGAATATGGGTCATCTGTAGAAAAATAAGCAATAAAATATTTTTTTTTAATTACACATCTCCAAATTACAATATATATATGTGTTTGTGTGTGTGTATAAATATAAATAAATATATATATATATAATTATTTATATATTATATGCGTGGTACTTATTAGAAAGCGCTCAATATCAGAGATAGAGCTAACATATTTTTGGTTGGATAGATGTGGGTTTGTGACCCTGGGTTTTGTCTGACGATCGCAAAAGCGTGAAACCCAGGGTCACCAACTCACATCTATCCAATCAATATATATATATATATATATATATATATATATATATATATATACTTAAGATTATCGCACAAAATTTCAGAACTGAATCAATAAGCTGTCAGATCCTCATAAGTCGAAACCGACGGGAGAGTCCTATATATATGAAAAACGACCCGGCTACTTGTTCCCGGGCACACGCGTCTGCCAGGACGATTGCCCAATCTTTGTTGTAGACGCGCCTGTCCAGGCACATTTGTGTTTGTTTATACTGCAATAAGCCCGAGCGGATCTTAGTTATATTTTCTGGGATTGAGCTAGTGAGATGAAAGTTTTGAACAACGTTAGTACGCTCAAACACACGATCACGATAACTTGTCGCTTCGTGCTTTGGTCATCAAGAAGTTATCTTCCTGACAAGATTCGAATCTTGAAGAACATGCGAAGAGTGAAATTAAGGTCGTTTGTAATCGCAGAAGGAAAAATAATTGTCCCTTAAATGGGTTATGTTGCACAGAAAGTTTAGTGTATTGTGACGAGGTTAGAAAATAACAATAACTGCAAAAACATACATTCTTTGAACTGAGGGCCAATTTAAAAAGAGATGGTATAATCATACATCGTCATTTAGAATACCCGAACGCAGATTCAATACAAGGCTAGCAAACTATTATTGGAGTTTTAGAGAAGAAAATGAAAGAAGTTCAGCCATTAAATGGAATATTTTAAGAAAAGTTAGAACTAGTAAAATGAATATCAGCTCCTGTAGCCTGTGTCAGGATCAGAAGTTATCCATGACAAAATTCATGGATAGTGCTGAGTTGTTGAATGAAAGGTCCGAAATTATGGCAAAACGTAGGCACATGAGGAAGTTTACTTTAGGATTATGCCAATCCGGTTGAAGTTGGAAAAACAATTTTTTACAATCCTCCCCGCTGATTACTTCCGATGCCGCATTAAAATTTTTAGTTCTTCTGTGTTGTCTGTGCTTATTTCGCTGAGTTAAGCACCTGATGAGTCTATGGCAGTCGAAACTGCAATAGTGTTATTTTAGGATATAAAAATATATAGATATCTTTCTCACCCTTTCTCGGATCAGTCTTAATTGTTTTATTACCCTTCACGCAGATATGTTTCACAGCCAGTTCAAGGAAGACATATGGGTCCCTAACACACAAAAAGAGAATGTCTAATATCGAAAATATTTAACATCGAAAAACATAAGAAAAATTAATTCCTTTTAATAATATGTTGAAATATCCTCTCTTTGCCTGATGAAGGTCACGAGACTGGAAACACGTGTAGCAAAATTGTGGAAAATAAAGCATAATATATGTTTTTTTTTAAAATCCACATTATATCCAAAAACGTTTACGGTTTCACTCTTCTTTTTAATATACACATTTTTCTCTCGTTGGAACTATTATAACCTCTTCCCTTTATATATATATATATATATATATATATATATATATATATATATATATATTAAGACATTTTTATGTTTATACGTTCTTTTTTTATATAGATACAGATATTTATATAAATGCTATGTTTATAATAAACAGTATTAACAACATTTACCGGCCTGAATGTCCGAGAAATTGTCATAGAAAATATTCGTCCTCCGACAGGAATCAAATTTGTATCCTATACGGAATCGTCATACAGCCTAATGTGCATTTTACCGATTTCGCCACAGTATGTAAAAATATAAAAATGTTTTAAAATAATTGTCGGACTTTGTCCATTTCATAACGTGTGATGTCATTTGTTTCCATTTGGATACGCATTGAGTAGATATGAATGTACATGAGATAATCATGGAAGATTGTAGTTTAAAAACAATAAAATCGACCTTGCTAACCGAACGCTCCTCTGTGGCTCAATCGGTAAAAGCACGTCAGGCTATATGACGGTTCCGTATAGGATACAGGTTCGATTCCTATAGCAGGACGCATATTTTCTATGGCAAATTCTCGGACATTTAGGCCGGTAAATGTTCTTAATACTGTTTATTATAAACAGAACATTTACTTAAATATTTGTATCTATAAAAAGAATGTATAAGCATAAAAATGTCTTAAAATAATTGTCGGACTTTGTCCATTTCATAATATATATATATATATATATATATATATATATATATATGCTATCCCTTCTTCTGAACAAACGCGGTGAAAAAGTTTGGTGAAGGTAGTACCTTACTGCCAAAGCATAATGTGGAGGTGATCTATCTTGCTGAAAGAACAGTTTGGCGAATTTAGCTCTGGTTGTGATGCAAATAGTGAAACAGCATATCGTAATTTACTGCTGTAAGAGTTATATTTGATGAGTATTCGTGTTTGATAAGATATCCGTGTTTGTTTTTTACAGTTAATGTCTACCGGACTAAAAAATGAAAGTCTTATTAAAGCAAATATGCTTCTCGATAACAATGATACCTGTATTCCCTGTAACCTGGGAAAACACCTTCAAGAGAGCCATCTAGGTAAGGTGTGTCTTCTCACTATCCTTTCAATTTCCTGTTCTGCCATCCATTTATAAAAACTTTTTAGGTTATTCCCGGTTTACCTCTAGTCAACTTACCTTTAATATGTCTTATGAGTATCAAATTCTCCAAGACTTCTTTCTTCATTGTGCGTCCTAAAATTTTCAACTGCTACTTTTTGATACTAAGCATGAGCATCCTTATTGTTTCCATTTTCCCTCAAACTTCCTCGTTGATCATATGTTCAGTCTATGGTATTCTAAACATTCTTCTGTAAATCAACATTTTTGTTGCCTCAAGTCACTTCTTCATTTGTGATAGTCCTTTATTCGCTGTCATATACAAGGACTAATATTACATATCATATCAGTACACTTTTCTTTCGAATGACATTTTCCTGTTTCTTATTACATTGCTTAGCTTCTGAAGGCATATTTCGCTATTCCAATTTGGCTTCGGATTTCGGTCTCACATTTCCCCTCGTTTCTCAAAACACTTTCCAAATATATTTCCTGCTTGCTTGATTTCGATATCTCCAATTGTTGTTCACATCTTGTTGTACCTCTTGCTGACAACCATCTGTTGTCTTTTCGTACAATTGGCATTTGTCTTTTCTGTTCACTTTCCTTTTCTTTTTGTCTTTTTTACTATTGTTCATCCAATAAAAGTCCCAAGAGCCACTCAATGTAGAAGGTTACTGAATGAGGTTATTGAAAGGGCGTGCAAGGGGAAAGAGCAAAAGGTGCATATTATGGGAATATGTAGGATAGACAACGGCTAACTCTCAACTTGAAGCGGTTAAAATTGTAGTGATCAAAGAAGCATCCCCCACCCCAGCAATCCGCTTTATAATTGAACAGTCCTAGGGAAAAATCGGTCCGAGTTGAACTTCTTTCTCACCAATGCAATATGAATGGAATAAAAATGAGCCGACTCTGTGGACGCGGCCTGTTGGGCCCTAGTTGTGACTCATGGGGCCAAGAAATGTAGTTCACCCGATTATCTGCGATGAAAATAGCGGTAGAGTAACAAGAGACTGTTAGGTGGAAATAATCCATCGCCCACAAGACCATACAGACGATTATGAAGGACTGGACAGCTCCAGCCATGAAGGAGCAGCAATACTTCATTTTTTGCACGGTATGGCTTTTATAATCATAGAGCATTTTAGAAGGAATCAGTTACTTTCTGGAACGACTATTTTATTTTAGCAGGTTTATGGATATATATATATATATATATATATATATATATATATATATATATATATATATATATATATATAATGTCCACTTGTGGTGTGGGTTGAACTTATAGTTTTCAGGAGTTCCTACAGATTCCTTCCTGCGTCTCTTATCAATATCTGCATATCATATATTGTCTTCCAATTATAAATCGTAATAGGACTTCTGGTTCTCTCAGGATCACCCCGCTGTCAAGTCTGGTGAGAGGACACATCCTTGTCTTACATCTCTTTCTATTTTGGTACATATGCTAACTTCATTTTCTGTCTGTATGTAGTTAGTTGACTCTCCGTATGAAAACTAGTAAAGATAAAAACATTACATTCGGAAAAGGAATTTGAGTGATACCTTTATGTTTTAAATACAACTGACCATATTAGACAATAATTCTTTTTGCATATTTCTCCAGATCTGTTCAAATACGGTGTATTTCCATCTCTTCTTACATGGAATATTATCCAGATATATTCATATACGGTGGCTTAGCCAAATCCTTTCACATATTCTCCAAATGTTTTCACATACGGTGCATTCTCTAAATCTTTTTACATACGACTTTCTCTGTAGATCTTTTCATATACAGTGTATCTTTTTGCATACAAGTGTAAACAGATTTTTTCAGATATTGTATATTCTCCAGATCTTTCAACAAACCTATTCCCATACAGTGTATTCAGCAGATCTGTCACCATCAGATTTGTTTCGCTCCCGGCAACACCTTTTTGAGCAATGATTCCGACAAGTTGTAGATATCGAATAATTATATGAAAAATTTATTGAATGAGTCGTTCTCTTATTATGGAATACACAAAGTAACTGAAATGTTTCAATTCAAGTAGAAATACTTTGATGACAGGAAAGATGCATGAATTTATATCAATAAATGATAAAAAAAAATAGGGATTCTTTTGAAACTTTTAAAATCTTTTGAAATCACAGCTCAGAAAATAGCCTTTATTTCGATATCGAATGCTAAAATTTAATTGAATAATCTATAATTTAATTGAAAAATCTATAATTTAATTGAATAATCTATAATGTAAAAGAAGAAAGATTTATATTCATACCGTCTATTTTCGTTTATATATCATTCCCAAGTTGAGTTTTAGGATTTTAAATTATAAATACTTTTGAATTTTATATGCCTCGTATAAAAGTCGACTTTAGTTTCCCTTACTAATTCATGGAAAGAAAAAGCCACCATATTTTGTGGTAGATAACATATATTTGAGAGACTTTTCCCACTAAATTATGCTTAATAATTACCATACAAATATTTATAGAAGAAGCAAGGAGAAGTTACGTTACAGTAGTTGAAGCCGAGGTACCAGGTCACGACCGGTAACGTTGCTGATGTTTCCTTGGATGTTGTCAAGAATATCTATACATGTAGCAGCAGCATCAGACCGGATGTACACAGGTGCACCATTGACTCATAAATGTGCAATTTAGATTCTGGCGAGGAAGATTGTCTATCTCAATATATTGAACTGGTTTTATCGCAGAAAACTTAGCAATTAATTCAATATAAACATTCTACTTCATATCAGTGGAAGACGTGATATCAAGAAGGCACAATGAGTTGCTCTCTTGGAGGTTAGCATCAGCCAAGATACAAGACAAAAAAGCTTCTTTAAGATGATCAATAGAGAACGGTTTTGTTTTGGGGTGTTATAATTAACAATCCATTCCTCGATTCAGTTCACAACAGACTTACTATTAAGATAAGAGTCAATAATTGTTTCATCTGCATAGGTATCGAGTCGGAGATTGTTGACATCAGGAAGGCCATTGATGAAATTAAGCAGCAGAATGCGTTCAAGAATAGAGCCGTGGCAGATGTTCGCATTAATGCAAAATGATCGAGAAGAGTAGCCGTTCTAAACAACATTCATTACACGGTATGAATAAAATCAAAGAACCAATCCGGTTCAACCTTCACCCTAGTACAATGAGCAAGAGTAGAGGTCTATACCATGTTTACTGTTTAGGTTTGGGTTTTCAGTTCCTCTTTCACTCTCAGTAGCTCCTTGCACCTTAGTGGCATTATCGCCTTGAACTGATTAAAAAAAAAAAATAAAATTACAGAGTTTAGGTGAATAAGTTTCATATATGAAAATATGGATAAAATATAGAATGAAAGAAAATCAGATAAAATTAAGAACAATGAAAGTGCAGTGTGGTTCCAAGTGTGGGACTGGCATCAAATATATATTTTTGTTATAGAGCTTAAGAATCTGTCGGCACATCAATAACTATTAAATATAAGTTGCTATAACTCCTATGAACTGAAAATCGAGCGGACAATTAAATTTATGTATTTTACATAACAAAGTCCAGTGAAGATCTTGTACAATAAAGGACAATGCTGTCTGACATTCATTCGCGGATAACACGTAAGAACGCCGTCATATGTGCTTCTGTCGTTGAGTTAAAAGATTAAAATCTTATGGAGAGAAAACAACAACAAAAAAAAACAAAAAACAACAACAACAACAAAACAAACAAACAAAAAAAAAAAAAAAACGAAAAAGAAGTCCTTATAAGATGAGTTAAAAAAAAATACTTGCTTAGAAATTAATGTAATAACACGCCAGACCGCACAATTATTCATTTCCGCAAACGGATGAGATGGAGTTCGCGGAAATTGTTAAAAACCTCTCATTAAATAAATTATGCAAACTGTATTTATTCTATCGCCCGAGGTAGTCACTTTTGAAAGCAAGTCATCTATCTATCTATCTATCTATCTATCTATCTATCTATCTATCTATCTATCTATCTCTCTCTCTCTCTCTCTCTCTCTATATATATATATATATATATATATATATATATATATTATGATGTTCTTATTATAATAGATTATGATAAAAACATTTTACATCGCTACACAAAAGCTTTCATGTTTCAATACTATGACTGTGCTTCCTCAGGCGATGGTTGATAACTTGTGATAAAAACGATTTATTTGGGAAATTTAAAAAAAAAAAGCAAATCGTTACCTCTTTTCGAAAGTTAATGGAAGGGGGCATAAAGTCAGAATTAAAAATATCCTTATGAATATGTCTAGATTAACTAATTAAAATTCAGATCTCCGCTAAAAAAAAAAAAAGATCAGAAGGTGGGTGGGTTGTTTTTTGTCAACATGGACTGGCGCTTGGACATGGGATGCAATAATCTTAGAAAACATGGCAGGGACAAATGTATTATGGATGTAGCCAAGTATGATTAAACATAAAGTTATCAGAAACAAATTAAAAAAAATATATATTCAGGAATCTTCTTAAAGTAGCGAATAGCTAAAATTAAAAATGTGGAACATCTATATACGATGCTAATTATACTGAATAAACGGCAAAACATGACAATATTAAAGCTTAATAAATTAAATAAGTAAAAAGACTCCATCTGTTCTTTCTCGTATTTTGTGTTGTGTGTATATATATATATATATATATATATATATATATATATATATAATATTTGTATTTTATATATCACCAAACAGTATTTCAAAAATATGACAAACTGGAAAGTTTTTTTTTTTTTTTTTTTTTTATGACACGTTTCATCCGTTAGTTTTTCATCGAACTGGGCTTTGTTGATATTGCCACGTCTACAGATGCGCACAAAACGAGAGACGCGTTTAGTTTAAAAAATTTGAAAGAATATTTTTTCTCAATCTAACCGAATCATCTGCATTTTTTTTTCTTTTTCTTTTTTTAAAAAAAATGCTCCTTATATGCCGTCAAATACGGTAGATTTTCTTTTTAACTAAAATTCATCTTAATTTCATTTGCTTTTCAATGCAACTGCTGAGACTATCAGCCTACGTCCACTTGTAAAAAACACAGACCAGAAATAACGATCAGACTAAGAGTCAGTTTAAATAGTTATGTTTGATCTTTGATCATCTTTAAAGCTGCTATAGGCCAATCAATATAGCAGCTGTCTTGAAAAAAAAAAAAAAAAAGGAAAAAAAAAGGAAAAGAAAAAAGAAAAAATGGTCTTCACTGATGAAAAAGAATTCCAGTCTTGCAGAAATCGTTTCCATCATTTCGATTATTTATGAATTTAAGGTCAGGATCAGGCATAACCATCCACGTGTTCCATTGCTCTTTCATGTTTAAGTCTAAGCTATTAGGAGTTGCCAGGTACCTAATTTCGGCCGCCCATCGCAAAATTTTAAACCTACATATAAGACGCACTTTTAAAAGATATTTTTAGTAAAAAAAAAAAAAAAATGCCCCTTATATGTCATAAAATAAGTTAATTCAAACATTATTATTGTGGATAACCCTATTTAAAATACTGCCCCATTTTTATTTTTTAAAACAATCTTTATTAAGTCAATCGGCTTGCGCATTCGTTAAATCTTAGTAAAGAAAATATTCTTCAAGTCAAGGATCGAACGCCGGATCAAATATTTGAAGTAACACGCACAAACATAGATAGATAGATCTCCCTCTTTCTCTCTCTCTCTTATATATATATATATATATATATATATATATATATATATATATATATATATATATATATATGCTCCTGAAAAATTCATTACGGTTGAGCTCTCTGGGGAGGAAGTGTGAGTTCGTAAACAGTGACTATTACTGCTAATAATGCAAGACTCTTCGGTAAATCGAATTGAGATCTCTCAGTCACTGTGTGTTTATCTAAAAATAAATACACTTAAAATTCACATTCATCAATGCTGTGCGCCAACGGCTTAGTGGTAGAATCTCCGACTGACGCCAATTCAATCGGGTTTCGATCCTAGCTAGAGGCAACCGGATGTCTAGCCACACTGATGAGCTGCGAAACAGTCTGTCTGTGGATGGCGATATGTATATATATATACACACACACAGATGGTGTAATTGAATTCACCATGTTGTCTGAAAGTTTAATAACATTTTTAATTAACTTTCCTTAGTTTTTTTTCAGGTATTTTATGAAGGAGACCTTGGAAATTAATCATGTAAAAATACACAACTGAAAAAGAAACGCAAGTATTGAAATCTTTCTGTCATAACTGTAAAAGAGTTCAAGAATTCAAACTCAACATCTTCATTACGGTGTGAGAGATTCTCCAAGTTTTTAGAGTAAAGGTTGAGTATGTTAATCTTCGACAAGCCAGGTTCTGTTAGGAACGAAGAAGCATTTCATTGAGAAAGAGACAGTATTGAAAGGTAAAGCTGAAAATCCTTTATATCTGTTGTCAAAAAAACGGAATTAAAAGTTATGTTAGAAAATAGACAAGTAGAAATATTCCCGATGAGAAGCAAAGAAATTTGTTCATTTTTCCATCTCTCCATTTTCTAATTTCTCTGTGCCATGTTCTCTCAGGGTGTGGATGAACATGCCTCTCCATGACTTCCTGTCTTTTGTATCTCTTTGTAAACATTTTTTGCTATCTCCCCTAATCCTTGTTTCCTAACCCCTGTTTTTCCAAGCATTTAAGTAGCTTATGAGCTGCTTTCCTTTGTCCATCTTGTTTTCAATGTCCTGTAAGTGCCAAATTCTCCAAGCCTTCTTTCCTCATTATGTGCGCTATAAATTAAAAACTGTTCCTTTCTGATGTTATGTATAAGTCCTTTTTGTTTCCATTTTGAGTAAGTGGTCTTCCACGATTTGGCATGCCAGGTTCTGTTAAGAACGAAGAAGTTTTTAAGCCAGGAAGAGAGAGTATCAAAGAAGATCCAAGTGCATCAACTCGAAGGCGGTCTTTACGGATTTGCATCTCTCGCCCGTTACTGCAACGAATTTTTAAATGGATCAACTTTGTTTCCGTACAGCAAGATGGGGAAACAACTCATACGACAAGCTTCAGGCAAATTTCTGGAATAATTTCTCATGTTTGCAGAATAAACTCGTCACTACGTTTCCCGTATCTGACAAAACCTGAATTTTTCCTATGCGTCTATTCCAAAGTAAAGACTGTTTCGCTGTATCACATCTCATCAGTGTGGCTAGATTGTCTCAAGCCAGGATCGAAACCCGACTGATCTGGCATAAATTGAAGATTTTACCCCTGAGCTATCAGCGCCCGATAGAGTGGAAGGCGGATTTTTATGTACTTATTCTTCGAATAAACACGCCAATGACTGAGAGGGTTCAGTTCATCGAAGAGCTTTGCAGTATTAGCAGTAATAGTCATTGTTTACAAATTCGCGCTTTCTCACAAGAATTAAATTTTCCGGGGGCGTATATATTGTCATCCACATACAGACTGTTTCGCTGTATCAGAGTTCATCAGTGTAAATGGGCACCCGATTGCCTCAAGCCGGGATCGAAACCCGACTGATTTGGCATCAGTCGGAGATTTTACCCCTGAGCTAGATATCGTGTCCCAAAGTGTTTTGGATAAATCCTGTATATATACGAGGTCTGATAAAAAGCTATCGGGACTGGTGATATTAAAAGAAAACTACAACACATATCAATCCAGCATTTAATCTCCTTCGAAGTAGTTCATTTCTGACGCCGTACACTTTATCCAGCGTCGTTTGCATTGATGGAAGCATTCCTGAAACCTCTTTTTGGAGATAGCGAGCAGCTGCCTCGTCGCATTCTCTTTGATTTCCTCGACGTCTTGAAATCTTGTCCCTTTCAAGTTGGATTTGATTTTTGAAGAGGAAAATATCGCAAGACGCATGATCTGGAGGCTTGTCGAACCCGGCGAATGTTATAAGGCTAAAATCTACTGCAAAAGCCATGGTCACGAGTGGTGTGGTAAGACGACCACACTCTACACACTTTCCTTCCAAGCACTACTATAAAAAACGTAAGTGAACAAGAATTTTATAATTTATGAATCCTTATCTCTACAGTTCTGCAAACCATGGCAGCCAACCAATTGTCTAGCTGTAGATTTTTTGTTAGAACCTACTTCTTTTACAGTGCTGAAGGATTGCCATCGCCCTTTTATTTACCTATGATAGGAGTCAGGATATTGAGTGTAATTGACCTATTGAGAGAAATGAATTCCTGATTTTACGATGGAAATCAGTACACAAACAGCCACAACCGGAATTTGAACGCGACTTACCAATTCCATTTTCTGTGACGAAAACTGATATGCCACCTCATATATAAATGACGTTGATTCAGCAAAGAAATCGTAATATGATATAATATCTCATATAGTAATAGGAAAGTTTGGCCAGGAAAATTACGTAGATAAAAATCTGGCCAAATGGACATTTTTTTTTGTTTAGTGTGACTCAAATTTGGCACTCTAAATTGGTTCGTCCAACATGATATCAAAAAAGAATAAAAGAGATAGATAGATAGATAGAGAGAGAGAGACTAGAGCGAGAGAGGGAGAAGAAAGAGCGAAAGAAAGCAAGAGAAACAAAAGAGAGAGAGAGAGAGAGAGAGAGAGAAAGAAAAAGAAAAAGAATAGTGAAAAAGAAAGACAAAGCGAGGAAGAGTGCTAAAAAGAGAGAGACAGAAACACAGTGAGAAAGAGAGAGAAACGAAGAGAGAGAAAAGTGAATGGAAGGGAAAAAGAGACGGAAAAGAAGGAAAGACGGAGAAAGCAATAAAGAGAATGGAAGGGAAAGAGAGACAAAAGGTAAGAAAGACAGGAAGAAAGACAGATAGAGAGACCGAAAATGTGTGTGTGTGTGTGTGAGAGAGAGAGAGAGAGGGGGGGAATTCAGACAAAAAGTGAAAATGAAAGAAATAGAAAATATTAACGGAAGAAAGAAATAAAGAATGAAAAAAGAAAGAAAGAAAGAAAAAAGAAAGAAAGAAAGACAGAGAAATCAGCAGAAAGAAAAAACAAAAAGGAAAGAAAAACTGGATAGAAAGAAAGAAAGAAAGAAAGAAAGAAAGAAAGAAAGAAAGAAAGAAAGAAAGAAAGAGATTGAGGTAGCGAAATAGAGATACAATGGTAAACTAAAACGTTCTTTTTTCAGTAACGGATATCGTAAACTTCATTATGTTACGTAACTATGTGGAATGGGACACCGGCCATGCTGATGGATTAAAAGTGTCGTGTTACCCGACAGAAACAATGGCATACATTCCTGGAGGAATCAAGTAGATTAACAAATGAAGCAAGTATGTAAAAATGAAAAAGAAATGGATAAAGAAGAAAAGAAAAGCAATCAAAAACAAAAAAGAAGCCAAACTGCGCCAACAACAATCAACAATTCACCAAACATCGCTTTGACTAACAAAACTAATCAAAGATGGCGACTTTCACTTAAGTAAACGAATGAATGTCATTAATGAGGATAGTTAAGAAGCTTAGCTTAGTATAGCACAAAGGAAAATGGGCAGAAATTAAGTAACGTAGAATATGCTGCGCCAAACATCAAAATAAAGAAGGTCTGGTAATCGCCAGTTGAATAATTTTTTTTTTTTATCGACGACTTATTCTGTTTAAAATGTGTCTCTAAATTGGTTCTTCAGACATGTTATCACAAAAGAAAGATTAAAAGAGGAAGAAAGAGAGAGAGAGAGAGAGAGAGGGGAAAAAGAGAAAGAAAGAAAGAAAGAAGATAAGAAAGATAAAAAGATAGCAGAGACAAAGAAAAATGGAGAAATAATTATTTCAGTCTCATCGCAGGTATAATATAATCATTTTTTTTAAAGTCTAGCTTTACGTAGCACAAGGTTATAATAATGAGTCCCCCAGTGAGGATTTAAATCACTACGATAGAGAATTTATCTGCAAGACGAGCACGATGCTGAGAGATGCCTTTCCAAACCATAATAGCAGACATTAATTAATCTTAGCAGGACCAACTGGAGAGAGATAATGTAATGCGCTAAACCACCAAGTGTAGAGGGTATACTTGCCTAAGAAATTGGCATTAAAAATCGTATTTTTTTTTACAATGGCTCTGGCATTTCCTATCAGGAAAAGTGCAACTGCTTCAGCTGCGTGTTAGGCTCTGTATGTTAAATTTCTTAACCTACAACAGACACGTAAAATAGATTTATTAAGCATCTTAAAACGACTATAGTGAGGATCAAACACTCTTAGATGGTTAAAACGAGCTGCCATTTTTAGTACACCCTTTCATAAAAGGTATTTTCACTGTTAAAGTGCATTTCTTGCATCATTTGATTGTAATACACAGAAAAAGATTCGTGAATATGAAAAGATTATGCTGAAAAATAAGTAGACATAATGTTTGTAATTTATTTAATCAGAGAAAGAAAATTTGCTGCCTAAATACACAAGTACATACATACATACATATATATATATATATATATATATATATATATATATATATATATGAAATATATATATGTATATATATATCATATATATAATTATTTTAAAAAATACGATTCCTTCGCTATATAAGAGTTCTCATGTTTCAAAAACAAGAGCCAAAACCTCAATATAATTATTAAATTAAATTGAAGTATCAATCCCTTTTTTATCCTCAAGCGGATTATTTACCTAACGTTTTTCTTTCTATTTTTCTACATATTTGCACACACACACACACACACACACACACACACATATATATATATATATATATATATATATATATACAGATATATATATATATATATATATATATATATATATATATATATGGAAAAACAGAATTCCATCGGTTGATTGTAATACACGGAAAAAAACATCCGTGAATATGAACGGATCATGCTAAAAATAAGCAGAAATAATGTTTGTAATTTATTTAATAAGCCATACCTAAAAGAGAATTTTCTGCATAAATACACAAAAAACTGTATTTGTATAGTGGCAAAAATAGATCGAAATTATTATGTCAGCAAAATGGCGTGTTTAGTGTTGAATCGATTTTCATTTGTCACTAAAAATAGTTACGTAAAAAAAATAGCGATGCAAATCATCGAAGCTAAACGGCGCCATTGGCAATTACGACTGACATTGATGAACATTAATAAGAAAAGAGGGAACTTTGCTTCCGACTATTAGGTTCAAATACATCTGGCCCTAAAATACGTGATTATTGTTCTCAACTTCTTTTTTTAGCTTGCCAGGCATTATTGTGCTACAGTAGAAAGTTCACAGAAATAAAATGAATTTCCGTTTATTTAAAATATATAAAGGTCAATCATTCTAAACGAGAAAATTATTTTTAATAAATCTTTTACCCAAATTGAAATTTCTGTGAAAATGTTCTCGCAAGTTAAAAATAGACAGATGTAAACTAACCTTGGACAAATTAACATGCAAACGCGAATTATATAATTAATTTTTTTTAATGACTTGTGTATATCATATATAGCGCAAAGTATGTCATAAGCCCTATAGATAAGTATATTAGAAGAGAAGCTTAATTACAGGTTTAAAACAGTCTCCATTTTTAGGTGCGGATAGAGTATTTACCGGGTGTAACAGCAAAATTGTCCATTTGCTAGATTAATCTTTGAACTGGTGTATCTTAGAAATGATTAAAAATATCATACTGGAATTCTCCGAGGTACTGGAATCTACATTGAGCAATAAAAATGGATAGTTACTCTCCAAGCTTAACAGAAGAATCGTGATGAAATCGATCATAAAAAAAAAAAAACGATGTGTTCATCATTAATTAATCATAGATGAGGATCGAAAGCTCATGAAGTTCATATATATATATATATATATATATATATATATATATATATATATATATATATATATATATATATATATGTGTGTGTGTGTGTGTGTGTGTATGTGTGTGTGTGTGTGTTTCATTAAATAATATAGACAAGTTTTGTCTATTTATTTTAAGTATGTTCCTTTCATATTGTCTGATAAGTTTAATAACATTATCATTGAAAGATGAAAGAAAAACACCATATTGATACATGTTTTTAATACTATATATATATATATATATATATATATATATATATATGTATTATTCCAGGATCATTTTCCAACTTATTCAAGATGATCTTCGCCCTCTCTAAACTTCTAACTTTCTGTCGTGGAGTAACAAAGTGCGTCACTGGTTTCACGTACGGTTTCATTTTCAAGTCTTTTTTTCACTGCTTCCCAGACTGGCATAGATAAAATCGCGAGTTGGATCTTTTCTAATTGATCTCATTAGTTCTAAGTTGGAATGATGATCCTTCTTGCTGTTGTGACCTCCTGATCCAGTTTTCCTCTCTACTGTTCCCTCTTTTTTATTTTTTTTATTCACCGTTCTCTTGATGGTTCTTGAATGGACTTTGAAGATGGAAGCCAGTGTATGAATGTTGATACCATTACTGAAGACAAGAATGATCTTTTTCCTCTCACAACTGATCATTTGAGAAGACACTGGGTCTGAAACAAAACAATTTAAACTGTTTTCTTTCTAGTTGAATAACTCAAAAAGTATTTTTGTTGACTCCTAAGCTAAATAGTGTCTAGATAGCTAAGCGTCTTATTTAAGCGTCTGGAAATAAGAAACTCAATTAGTTTAGTGGCTGTTTTAGATATTAAACATTTTGTGGGATGGGCAATTATACTGTTATCCGATTTGGACAATTTTGCTGGTCCACCCGGTATATATATATGCGTGTCTTTTGTGTCATGCATTCAGTTATTAATAGTACAAAATAAATAATCAACTTCTTTTATCAACTTTTTTTTTTTAAATTGAATTTTCCGGCACTTTTTATGGGATTATGCACATCGTGTATATCGAGCTATATTTAATTTTCTGCGAAAAATTATATTTATATTTTTAAAAACAGTTAATTGTTTCTATGATTTATTGATTACTCTTGGAATTATATAAATCGCGTTTTGCTTAGTATCTTTACACGTTAAAAAAAATGTGTTTAATATAAGAGTGACTGAAAAGGGAGATAACTCCCGAGAGAAAAAGAAGTTTAACAACAGAACGACAAAGACGACGACAAAGCCTATCACAAGTTGAAACAAGACGGTCCCTTAGTAGACAAAGGTATCTCAGTGTCTCACAAGAAAGGCTTGAACAAATACGACTATAGTCTAAGAAAGGTAATCTTAATGGAACGGATTATTGAAAGAGTTCTTTGGCCTTTATTTGTTGTAAATTCTGGATCTCAGCTTTATGGAATCTCAATAGATTGTTTAAAACTTTTGTATCATTGCATTTCAATATTATATGGGGTGCAAGTGCGATTTGAGGACATTTTTAGTATGTTAAATAAACAGCAATATCTTAGGAAACAATGTATATATTTAATTCAAATTGACACAAATATCCTTCATGATACTTCTTTATCTAATTATTCTATGAAACCATCTTTGGCTTCAATGACTGCTTCTATTCGAGCTCGAAACCGTCTACAAGCAGCAATTAAATGGTCCCTATTCATTTTGGACATCACCTGGACAATGGCGGCCTTCAGTGCAGCTATGGTACTATGAGGATGTCGATTAGTCTCCCTTTCAACGAAACTCCACACGTAATAGTCCATAGGATTTAGATCTGGCGAGTTAGGGGGCCACATGTTGCGGGGTGACATGATCGTAAAAATTATCTGACAACCAATCCTGGGTTACAATGGCTTTGTGAGAAGGTGCAGAGTCTTGTTGAAAGACATATGGCCTCCCATTGCATACTTTATTTATCCAACCATTTTAAGAACATTAATGTATCCAGCAGCATTGGCCCTAAGACCTTGTGGGAAAATGTAAGGTGGCATGACATGACCTTCACTTGCTCACAACTCCTAAAGCCGGATATTTGGTGTGCATCACCCTGAGTACTTCAGATGGAGATACACATAGCCACCTGTCATTCCGTCTGTTTGTTTTCTGAACTTGGTCAAAGTTTTTTTGTCAGAGAAAAACAAAAGCATGCCATGTTCGTGGGGATTTTTCACTTTGTTCAGCAACCGTTTTGAACGCATGAGACGGTTTTCCTGTGTCTTTGCCGATATGAATTGACCTTTCCTCATTTACATATGACTTATATCGAATGTCCTGATGTACCACCAGTTCTGATAGTCCACTCTGATACCTGGAGTTCTTTGGTGATCGACTTCATTGATCTTCCGGGGTTCTCATGGATGATGTTTTGAACATTCCGTATAAATTCTGGTGTTCTCACGGTATCAGAGCGCAGTAAATGATTTTTTCTATTTGCTACAGGGGAAACTTTGCCATCACATCCCTCTAGCTCCAACCGAACCTTATGAACAAATAATCTGGCAACATGTAAAAAAGTTACTGATTTTTAAATCCCGATGTTTTGCATCTAAAGCAACAATGACTGCATGTCTTTTCATTTCTTTGGTTAACATCTTCCTCTGACTGGGTTATCTGAAATAAAATAAAAATAATATTATAAATGATTTGAGTGTGTAGTGAACTTAAAACAAAATATGTCCTCAAATAGCACTCGCACCCTGTAACTTTTTAAAAATTGCCGTCATTTTTGGCGGTACAGGTACACTCTTAGTAATAAAAATAATCATGGAAGCAAAGGTAGCTTAATGGCATGGGAAATGGAATCAGCTAAGCCGAGTTCAAATTCAGGATGAAACCATTTGTTTCCAGTTTAAACTAATACCAGTGGGGAAGTGATTAATTTTTTTCTTTTCTTAATTATTGGTAAAATAATACGGAAGTTCTGCAGCCTTGTCTGGCAGTCAACCTAGGAACAACACTACAATGAATCGAAACAAAGTCTTGGGCTACTTTGAGAAGATCCGATTTTAATATTAACTTTTCTTTCCCCCTTAGCTAACTAAGCTGGCGGCCATTTTTGTCGGTTAGCAAAAAATACTACTGATAAGGCTTGCGTGAAAATTCGACGGGTGTGGCAAGCTGGAAGTCGATAGTGGTTTTCTAACCACAGTTTAGATATGACACAAGGCCGAAAATAGAGGTCACCCAATGAGAATCGAACTCACTACTCAGTCGTAATTGTTCTAGCGAGACAAGCTTGCTAAACATTACAACAACTCGAGGTGCCGAGGCTGGAAGTGGATATAAACAAAAAAGCGTTCAAGGAAACGCATAAAAAGGAAAAGCTCCCCATGACGCTTCGTATGACAAGTGGAGAAGGGGAAATTATTATTTTAGCAGAACCACTTGTTAAGTCGAATTCTATTATCTCTTCTTCTGAAAAAAAGATTATAATGTAATTTGTTTGGTTTGACCAATCCTTACTTTTTGTATCTTTCAGTACTTAATGACCTCTTCAGCTGTACGTACTTACATT
>CAHIKZ030000290.1:1430000-1432500 GCA_903632075.3 Acanthosepion pharaonis
GTTTCCTTCGGCTCATGTGTTGATAACAAAATTTTTATTATCGCAGGGCAAAAGTCTATTCTGTCAAAAGAAAAACTTAGCCAGTGAAAACTACTTGTGTGGGATTTTAATTTTCCATACCCAGTCAAAACTGCAAGCTACATCTGCGTTTTGTCCACTATCAAAATCTAACGTTTTCAAAATGGATTTCTTAATTGGTGGCATCTATTGATAACACAATTCCATTCTTCGCGGATAAGCGGAAATCGGTCAACGCTTGTTCGTAGGTGACCTAGATATTTTCGACATTTGATACCTATCAACAATAACCCTTTTCTTCCTTATTCCCGTCTCTTAAGCCGTGTGTGTGTGTGTGTGTGTATTCGCCTATGACCCGTCTCGTATTACTTTTTCCTCTCCTTCTTCTTCGTTTTCTCTTTCTTTCTCCCAATTCGCCTGAATGCATGGCGGTTCAATCCTCTCGCAAAAAAAAAAGAAAGAATTATTCTTAAAACCTAAAATATTTTTCGGCCTTAAATAATCCTCAAATGGTTGATAAACCGTAAAAAAGCAAATCATATATCTATAAATATTTCTTTCAAATCGTCAGGATGCATGGTGCCACATATGCAAGCAATTTAATTAGAAAAATGCGAAATATATTAAAGTAGATTTTTTTCTTTAGCCGTACCTGGACCAATGATAGACTTATGAAGATGCAAGCTAGAAGCTGCCGAGAGAAAATGACGAGAACAATAGAGGGAACCACCATTTGGAGCAGCAGTCCTAGCAATTGATTCAATACAGGTTTTCCAGTTGATGCCAGCGAAAAATGTCAGGCTGAGAAGGTGCAATACGTTACACTCCTGGGGATTTGCATCAGCTGGATTATCATCCCGCTTTATTCATCCATACAAACACACACACGCACGCACATATACCGGATGTAACAGCCAAATTTCCCAACTCATGTAACAGCATGTGCGATAATTGTCCATCCCACAACAAATATCTAATGCTTAATGCTGTAACCTAGAAAAGGTTATTGAATGAGGAATAAACAAAACGGAGCTTGGAAATGAGAAGGTAAACTTTATAGCATCAACAAAATACAATACTCGCTAGCGTCTTGAGTTAGGTAAACCACTTCTAGTGGTGGACGACTTAGACAACGTATTTATGAGGATTGGGACATACCCATTATTATTCATAGTAAAATGTTTCAATGTACGACATAAAATATAATACATAATAAAAATCAAGTTTCATCGTAAAATGCATTTTTATAATAAAATCACTTTCAATGCATTTTCATTGTAAAATTTCAATGCATTTTTTTCATAGTCACAAAATTTTCCAATGCATTTTCCAGTAAAATCACTTTCCAATGCATTTTCATAGTAAAACATTCAACATTAAAAACTTTGCATTTTTTAATAAATCATTCCAATAAAATCACTTTCCAATGTATTTTCAATAGTAAAATCATATTCCAATGCATTTTCATAGTAAAAAATTCCATTTCATCGTAAAATGAACTTTCAATGCTTTCCAATGCATTTTCATCGTCCAATAAAAAATGCATTTTCATAATAAAATCACATTCAATGCATTTTCATAGTAAATCACTTTCCAATGCAATGCATTTTCATAGTAAAATTCAATGCATTTTCATAATAAAATTTCAATGCATTTTTTTCATAGTAAAATCACCTTCCAATGCATTTTCATAATAAAATAAAATCATTTCATTAAAATCACCATTTTCATCGTAAAATCACTTTCCAATGCATTTTCATAATAAAATCACATTCAATGCAATCGTAAATCACTTTCAATGCATTTTCATAATAAAATTCAATGCATTTTTCATAGTAAAATCAAATTCAATGCATTTTCATAAAATCACATTCAATGCATTTTCATTCGAATGCATTTTCATTTTTTCCAATGGAAAATCACTTTCCAATGCATTTTCATAATAAAATCACATTCCAATGCATTTTCATAGTAAAATCACATTCAATGCATTTTCATAATAAATCACATTCGAATGCTTTTTTTGGAAAAATCATTTTATAATGTTCAACGGAGCTTGGAAATGAAATGGTAATCTTTATAACATCAACAGAATACAATACTCGCCAGTGGCGTGAAGTAGGTAAACCACTGCTAGTTGTGGACTACTTAGACACCATATTACCCCCACTTACAATAGTGTCCAATGTATTTTTGAGGATTGGGACATACCCATTAGTGTTCACAGGTACGGTATATAACATTTAATATCTAAAAAAAAAAAACCCGGCAAAACTAATTGAGTTTCTTTTTTTCCAGATCTTCATATAACTATTCAAATGTAATGTCAATCGGCATCTCCAATTACCTTGATCTACCCACTATCCTTCTCCTCTTCCTTTCTCCTATCACTCTTATCTGCTCTCGCTCCAAATCTTCCGCAACCCCCTGCATCCTAGTGGCTTCACGCCTTGCTTGGGGCACAAGACGTTTAGCCATTTTG
>CAHIKZ030000290.1:1437500-1440000 GCA_903632075.3 Acanthosepion pharaonis
ATTATATATTCATTATTATAAGAGATTCTAATAAAAACATTTAAAATCGCTTCACAAATGCCTTCATGTTTCAATACTATGATTGTAATTTCTCAGGTAATAATTGGTAACTGGTGATAAAAAATGTAGATTTGACTTTTAATTGGTTAATCGAGACATACCCAAGAGTATATTTTTAATTCTGACCATAAGCCCCTCCCCCTTGAACTTTCGGAAAAGAGGTAACAATATGATTTTAAATTTCCCTAAAAATCATTTTTATCACTAGTTACAAGCCATCGTCTTGATGAAGTACAATTGGATTTAAATCAGCAGAGTTTCCGGGTCAGTCTATGGTATTTTGATTTTCTCTCTAGAAAGGCTTGCCACTGTGTTCATGCAGCGTTACAATTTTCGTACGCTTCCTTGGAGTAACGTCCATCGCATTTCAATGGTCGTAGGACAACTAATCGACAGTCGAGACAACAGTGTCTGGGCGGGATAAAAATCTGATGCAATCACGGATGACGTAATATTTTTCAAGGCCAAACAAATTTCATCATATACTCCGAAAACAGATTCATATTACTGCACACCACTGCAAATGACCTAATCTGGTGAAAAAATAGAAATCGATTACTCTTTGTCACTCCAGTGGGTCTAAAACTGACCGTATGATGAAAGAAAGGAAACTAAAGCGGTTGTTTCAATTAATTTGCACAAGGGTGTAGTTTACATAGTTGTAGAATTTTATGGACAACCAGAGCAAATTTTTTCTGTAGATTTTTTGAGGTGGTTTCTTAATATGTTGAGGTATTTTCTAACGAGTCTATCTGTGTATTTGATATCTAAACTAGCCATCACCTTGTTTTCCATGTTTATATTTCTTAACTTGCCGACTGGTTCACAAGAGCGTTTAATGTGTATTGGGTTGATGTCAGAATGAGGATTGCTTTAGCTAAATTATTGGATGCACTCTTGATGTGAGACACAGTGGATCTGAGAGGTATATGTTGGTTCGTCTGTTTTGAGTAAGCCGTATACTGTGCGTGTGGTGGTTTGGTATTCCATTAGTCGATTTAAATATTTGCCCCCTTTTTTAAGTTTCTTCACTGTTTTGTTCAATTTTTGCGTGTCTGTATTTATTGTCCGTTCATTGGATTTCCGCAATTGTTGTCATCATTTGGGAGGGATTTTCAATGTATAATGTAGTCCATGATGACTATTCCTTTATTGAATGGAGTTATAATCATGTTTTTATTCACAGATAGTTTCATTTTAGTGCCAGTGAATATCCCCTGGGTAGTGTAGTTTCTTTTCTACTGGTGAGGGTAGCAGCTATGATCTGTTGTGGCCCCGTTAGGGCCAGAAATAAAGACACAAGAGAGGAACTGAATTAAACAAATATTTTAACAGAAACAGTAATACACACATATACAAACGAGAGTGTTACAGCAAGAATGTTCGGCCCGACTGTCAGAGGTGACTGCTGGAAATTTCATCCTCCAAAAGGCAGTACCTGCTCCTATTTATAGCTGGGAGAATCCATGCGTGTGTGGGTAAATTACCATAACAGATACCTCGTGTGTAACCCTTTTTGAAATCGGTGAGATCAAATCCATGGTCTTTGGCTAATCTCGAGGATTTTGTTTAGCGGCATATCAACACCTCTATGGGTTATTTAATACCTAAATTTAGATATTTTGCACGTAATTTTATTTATTTTTGGATAATAATGGTTTTAGACCGAAACGTCCGACATTGACATTATATTAACATTAAAACAGCATAATTGCATATTAGGATTTTTGTTTGTTTTTCCGTATATTTTTCTTCATACTGTCGGATCTATATCCATATATTTGCTTACATATATATATATATATATATATATATATATATATATATATATAATGTGCTAACCGTATTCGGAAACTAAAACATTACTACCACACACTGAACATACATAGAACACACTCTACTAAGCTGATAATTGAACCATCCTTGATAATGGCTAAAGGTATAGCCGAAAGCGCTCGGAAACACAGAACATTCGGACAGTTCTTACACACTCTTTGTCCAGAAAAGAAAGCTCTTGTCAGAACACAAGAAAAATTAAATAAAAAGCTCAACTGTAGTACCTTGTCTGTCGTTTTTAACGAAACGTGCATAAAGGAAGGATTGCTGCCTAAATATACAAATATATATATATATATATATATATATATATATATATATATATATATATTTAAATAAAAAAAGAAAGAACAGTAAGATATATAATCCGGTGTTCTTATAGATGTTTTTATTTTTACAAAATAGTGCTCAATGTAAATTTACAGAGCATTAATATTATAAATTAATTGATTTAAAATATGTTTTTTTCCGCTACACAGTTCTAACCATGTTTCAAAAATGGAAGCTAAAAGCCACGAATTTAATTTTGCAATTAAATTAAAGACATTAGTTCCATGTCATCCTCAAGCGAATTTTGGAGTAACTTTTTATATATATATATATA
>CAHIKZ030000290.1:1445000-1480000 GCA_903632075.3 Acanthosepion pharaonis
CCAGATAACTGAGATAATGACATGCCGGGTCGGATAACCATTTTGTTCAATACAATACACTGTGTGCACACAAAAATAAAGAAAACAAACATACTTATTTACTAAATAATTATCCAAGAAGGCGACAAGAGAAATAAAATAGTCATACCACACCAAGTGCGAATCTCACAAACTAAGCAGCAGAAAAGGTTAGTGAGATTTGTGAAACTGGCGTTTACCTTTTAAGATATAATTAATATTTGTTTTGATATTGCTGCATCCAACCAAGAGAAATGCTTTCTAATGTTTATCAGTTAACCTCGTTACATATGCTGACTTTACAATACTTTAGATTTTATAATAAGTTCAAGCAAAATATATGACATAATTCGCTGAAGTCGGTCCTTTTTATATACGGCACTGTATAAAACCCGTTTAAACCCGGTAATGCAAGTTCAAACATCATTGTTGCAGCAGGGTCGTAATCGCTTTTCTTAGAAACTTCATTGCAAGTACTTACACAAAGAGCGCTCGAATATCAAAAGTTGCAAAAAGTTGCCGAATTTTTTATTTCACTGATTTTCCTAAAACTTATATTACTGTCAAATGTAAAAATCAAATTGGTCAAATTTTAGTATTTTACTTACATTTAATTTAATTATTTCTGCATAGTAAGTTTAACTACAATCTATTGATAATTCCATATAAATAATTATATTTTAGTTCATTTGTGGCACAGTGAAACGGCGGGCCGGAAGAACTGACATCGGGGTCGGATCCGGTTCGCGGGCCGTATTTTGTTGACCCCTGATTCTAATATATTGTCACAATTAAAATCTTCTAGACATCATGAAGAATATTAATAACATAGAATTAAGAATGACAAATTAAATTTTAATGGTTACCGCAAAAGTATAAATACAAATGATTTAACCAATTTCTATTCCACAGCGCATAAAATTAGAACTAATCACAGGATTTTATCGCAGAGCCCTTAGAATAAGACGCCCATAATACATCAATTTCTATTCCCACCACAGCCAAAAATAAAATCAGAACTTTATTTTAATTTTATTCCAGAGCCCTTAAAATAGATGAAGAAGAGAAATACATTGAGAGGTTGCGATAGATAAATTGACGTCTAAATGACGCCAAAAATGAAAATAACACTGACATCTCATTTAAGCAGATATACAGGGTGCGATGGATAAATTGTCGTCTAAATGACGTTAAATGAAATTAACACTGACACTTCATTTTAACAGATATACAGGGTGCGATGGATAAATTGTCGTCTAGATATAAAAAAAAATGAAAGCAATACTAACATCTCGTTTTAAGAGATATACAGGGTGCGATGGATAAGTTGTCGTCTAAATGACGCCAAAAATGAAAAAAAAAAACGACATCTCTTTTTAACAGCTATACAGGGTGCGATGGATAAATTGTCGTCTAAACGACGCCAAAAGAACAATGACTTCATTTTAACAGATATACAGGGTGCGATGGATAAATTGTCGTCTAAATGACGCCAAAAGAACAATGACTTCATTTTAACATATACAGGGTGCGATGGATAAATTATCGTCTAAATGACGCCAAAAGAACAATGACTTCATTTTAACAGATATACTGGGTGCGATGGATAAATTGTCGTCTAAATGACGCCAAAAATGAAAATAACACTGGCATCTCATTTTAACAGATATATTTACCAAAATTACAGAAAAAATATCTTGAAATAAAAATAGTAAATTTATTCAATAAAATCGCTTCAACCACGGCCCCCAATCTCCTGAAAGTCTTCTGGACGGTCTCTTTTTTTAAGTTGGTGCATTCTGCTATAATCCTTGCCTTTCAGTTCTTCTTTCGTGTTACAAGGAGTTTCTTTGGTTGGTCTCTCCTTCAACTGCACCCCCGCTCCACACACATAATAATCAAGGAGGTTACAGTCTGAGTAGGTAGGTGACCAGATGTAAGGGGGTGATGTGGTCACAAAAATTGTCTGACAGACATGACTAGGTTCTCCTGCTTGCAGTGTCCTGTTGCCAGAGATAGGGTCTTCCAGAAGCCACCCTCTTGACTCAGGGCAGCACTACCTCCTCAAATCATTTGATATAAAACTCCGCGTTAAAAAATTCGGGAGTTCTTTTCTATGAGAATGATCAGAGTGAGTTTTCCGAGCTGACGTACCCACGTAATTACGATTAGACTCATCCAGCTCTTTCCAAATGCTTTGCACTGTCCTCGCATTGAAACCTAAACGCTCTGAAATGTTCGTATTGAAGCTTCCGGTGCGAGTGTCAAGCAGTGCAGTATGCTGTTTCCATATTTCTGGCGGAATATATTGCATCATGGTGCTTTTTTTTCTCACAGACGCTGCCCAACTGACCCTACTCTAGTGTGCAATCGACAAAATCTAAAACGCGTATGTGCGAAATTAAAAATATAAATGGCGACAGTTTACCCATCGCACTTTGTAGAAATACTTTTAATCTTATTCACTACCCACATTATTTCATCCTCAACTCTAGAAAATGAACAAAGTTCACAAGTCCCCCCAGAACCTCCCCCCAAAAAATCTATGCATCACCACCAAAAACATAAGTACTTCCAAAAACAAAAACACAAAATTCATAATCCTACCCCCCACTAACAGTCTCTCAAAAAAATTGGAAAATAAATTCGTTATCCCCAACACTAGGAACTTTACCATCACATCCAACATAATCGGATATATAGTTAGGAAGAAAAATAGATCCAGAACTACATCAGATATCGAGATTTATGATATAAAGTCTTAGAATGTAAAACAAGTTACATTGGTGAAACATCTAGGAATTCAAAATCCCGCTTTATCGCCTTGCTTGGCATTAAATTGATTAAAAAAAAAATATCACCGGATGTATGACAAGATATTTGAAATAACCTAAAGAGGGAAAGTCTGTATTTAGGTTTTAAAATTAACAGGAAAAAAGCTAAAGTAATTCCTGAAATGTTTATAAGAGTAAAAACAAGGAGAAATTCAGGAATATATATATATATATATATATATATATATATATATATATATATATATATACTTAAAACAGTTTTTCTTTTATAATTTCCTTCAGGCTCTGGCCAATCATGGATTTCCACATATTCCTGTGCCACATATGTGTGTGTGTATGTGTGTGTATATATATATATATTCCTAAAATTTCTTCCCTGTATATCCTTGCTTGACCCAGCTAATGCTCGGGTGGAGTGGCTAAGTGTCAATAAGCAGACGTGGCTCTTAGGGCACTGTTGTTTACCCGTATACTGTGAGTAGCGGCGCTATGTCGAGTCTAGTTTATGCCTCCTCCGTCGCCGAGGCCCGTGGTGCAAATCGTATCACGCTTGCGTAGTATTGAAATGTTCTGGGTTCGATTCTCGGTTGTGGATGCGCACTTGTGATGAGCCCCAAATAGGACGAAACGGCCGTCTAGTTCTTTCTGCATTCTGTTGAAATTATTCTAGGCTCGATGAATTACTTAATTATAATATATATAGATATATTTTACGATGTATAATTTTATATATCAAGAAACAGTATATAACATATATAAACAGTATTTAGTATCAAAAGTATATATAAACAGTATTTAGAAGAATATGACAAACTGGAATGGCTTTTTTGTGACGCGTTTCATCCGTTAGGATATCATCGGAGTGGGCTTTGTTCGCGTTGCTACGTCTACACATGCGCACGAAACGAGAGACACTCGTAGTTTCAAAATCTTTTGAAAGAATATTTTTAGAAATATTTTGTTTCTATTTAGCCAAATTCATCTGTATTTTTTTTCTTTTTCTCTCCATCACCTTTGACCCTGACTGTCCCACACTGTGACAATATAAAATCTGCCAAGAATGGTGATATATTTTAAGAACCGGGACACAAATTTACCGTGGCTGGACTAGCGACCAAGCCACTTTCCAGACATTTTCGTCGCAGTGGATTTTTTTTTTCTCTTTTGATCAAAATAGCATTTCCTATGCCAAAATCATGGTCCATTTTTTTTTTAACGGTGAATAACCAATGCGTTTTGTGTGTTGTTATTTAAAATATCCCTTTTTGTGATTTCTTTTAGTCTCTTGCTTACACTTCTTGATGTTTCTCCAATGTATTCATTCTGACGATTCCTGCATTTGATAGAGTAAATTCCTCATTCAATTTCTGACGAGTTGTTTTATTTTTTGTTCATTAAGTCTTTGATTGTTTTAAATGTAGCCGTGACAAATTTGATGTTGAGTTTAGATAAATTCTTTTCGGTTGTAGTTGTTTTGGGATTAGTCGGTAGAATAATATTTTTTTTTGATCTGTTAGATTTGTCAGGAAGGACAGTTTTTTTCTATTTTGGAATTTTTTAAGAGCTTTTGCTTCGCATTGAAAATGAAATATAGTATTGAAGGTTCTTGAATGTATTTTCAATATGTTTCTCCACTTCGTGTTTGTGTATTGAGTGCTCTTAAATAGAAAAAGGTGATGGAGAGAAAAAAAAAATGGAAAAAGAATACAGATAAATTTGGCTAGATTGAAACAAAAAATATTCTTTTGTTATATAGGAGAAATAAAGTCCCTGCCGACACTTGAGTTTGAACATAGAGCGCCAGTGAGCAAACACAGGCGATCCCATTATTGAATTAAGTAGATCACGTGACCATAGAGGAAACGCATATATAGGAAGTCTCGTGACGTCTAGATTGATCGTTACTTCTATTCTCTATTACTATTCGAATCGCATTTTCTAGTCTATCCTCTATACTATACAATCTACTATTTCTACTTTATCGTCTCTTACTATACGGAGCGCTATTCTCTACTCTATTCACTATACTATTTCTCTGTTCGGATTACTATACGGTGGATACTATTCAAGCGAGTATTATCGAGCAAGTACAATTAGTGCGAGTGCTATTTGAAGGCGTCTGGCACCAGTATTTTTCAACGGCGTTACTATAATTTGTAACTGCGATTACAAAGTCTCTACTACAACGAGCATTACGAAAGTGACAACGAACAACAAGTATTCGCTGACATTACTAAAGTGGCAATGAGTGTTCGTTGAGTCACAAAATATTTAAAAAATATTTTTCAAAAATTTTGAAACGACCTGCGTCTATCGTTTCGTGCGCATGTGTAGACGTGGCAACATCAACAAAGCCCAGTCCGATGAAATCCTAACGGATGAAACGCGTCACAAGAAATTTTGCAGTTATATATATATATATATATATATATATATATATATATATATATATATATATATATATATATATATATATATATATATATATATATGCGCATGTTTTGATTGGATGATGGATATTGCTACCGAGAATTATTTTTTTTGCCGTAAATATTTGTACACTTAACGAATTCACGAATTTACTGGTCGCTTAGCAAATTCTCGGTTTGGAAATCGACAATTTCTACTTTTATTCATATTCAGCTATGAATTCTCGGGCCTGGACGAAAATTTTCTTCCATTTCATCGACCTAATAATGTTCAGAATTAATAGATATATATCAATGTGAGAAGCGATGTAATTAGATATGTAGCGATATTTAATTATACATGTTTAATCATAAATAAATATGAAGAAAAATTTAGTTGGTGCGTGTATGTTGATCAGAACTGCATATTTTAAACGTCACTTAAACTTTGCTTGCGCATGCGTATTTGTCGTTATTATCGTCTGCTGATTTCGCTTTTATCATTGATTTCCTCTTTTTGTTCGCATTCAGCATTTCTTTCTTACGTTCGGATTAAAAAATATGCCAAGTTGACATTTGATCAGGGTAAAAGAGAAGTAAAATTGTGAAAACAAACAAGAAACGTAATCATTTGAACATGTTGAGAATAAGGAAGAAAGGCAATAAGAAAATATTAAACTTGACAGGGAGAAAGAGAGAGAGAGAGAGAGAGAGAAGGTGAAAGAATAGGAAAGAAAATGAGAGCAATGAATCTGGGGAAATATAGAGGACGTGAACAGAGTAAAATTGAAAGATAAGGGAGAGAGATATATAAGGCAGAGAGAGAGAGAGAGAGAGAGCGAGAGCGAGAACATGGAAGAAGAGGGAGAGATAATTAGACCAATAAATATGGAGAAATATGGAGAAAAAGAAGGAAAAAGAAAAAATCTACACATACAGAAAAAGATTACACACACAGACACACACACACACACATATATATATATATATATAGAGAGAGAGAGATAGAGAGAGAGAGTCAGTGAAAGAGAGATAAGGGGGGAGGGTAAAAGGCAAGGAGAAAACGTGGCGAGAGCAACGGAAGAGTGATGTGTGTCAATGGGATTGAAGAAGTAGGAGAAATTTAAAAAAAAATGATATGCAAAACAAAAAGGAAAAAAAATGGGATTGAAAAGAATTGTGAATGAAACCAAGAGAGGGAGATAAAAAGAGAGAACGAAAAAGAGTGAAAGAGCAAGAGTGAAGAGGGAACGAAATTAAGAGAGAGAGAGAGAGAGAGAGAGAGAGAGAGAGAGAGAGAGAGAGAGAGAGAGAGAGAGATTATACAAGAAAAAAACAATAAAAGAACAAATAGCGTTACGCGAGCAGACACACACCATACACCCCCACAAACACGTATATATATATATATATATATATATATATATATATATATATATATATATATATATATATATATGTGTGTGTGTCTACTGGAGGTGCCATTCAAATGTTCAACAATGCGTCCGATCCTAATGTTATACGGACTTCTCACGCTAACGTTTTAGTTAAATAATATTTATTCGTGGTCAAATTTCCCAGTTATTTAAATACCAGAATATATAGGGTGTATTCTTCACAATTTTTGAAACAAAATGAACGAGCACAAGTCAAGGACCACAAATGATAGAGTAACTGAAATTACATTTATTGAAAGCTAAAAGGATAACATTTTAGGATCTGTCACCATTTAGTTTCAAACAACCAAAAATATCAAGAGAAGCCCTAGAATACATGTTCCAGATGTTTGCCGTTCAGTTGAAAGCACTGCTGAATGCAAAGTTGTTGATAACGTGTGCACTTTCCTCTTGCCATGAGCTTCAGAGTTCTTGGGCAACTTGAAAATCAGACTCCTGTTTGGAAATTCGATGAAATTGAACTTCCTTCTATATTTTTCTTGAACAATCTTGAAAGACTCAGTTTCGTAATATGTCTTCACACAAAAGAATCTTCTGCTCCATCGCTAAAGTCATGATTTCGCTATATTTGGTTGAATAGATCAAAATGTTAACTATTTCCCAGCATTATTCTGAAAAAAGAAAGAGAATAAAATCAACAATGAAGATCTGAGAAGCTGCTGCTTTTTTTCAACTTGTGAAACACCATATATATATATATATATATATATATATATATATATATAACTGGGAAGCAAGAAGCCGGGAGAGCGTTACACAATCGAGAAATGCGAGAAAAGAACCTACGGTTAAATCTGGCCATTTCTGTCGGAAATAATGAATGGACTTTCGTGATTGCAGCGGCGACGTCGCCCGGGGAGTCCTAAAACGCGAACGTCTCATTCTCCTCCGCTTTCGTAGCCTTCGAAGAGCTGAGGGCAGAGATATGTTATAAAAATCCCTGCACCTCATACCCGAGTAGCTTTTGAGCCGGCAGCGAAACAAGTTGTTATCATTGGTCCTGTCTGTTATAACTAGAGGAAAGGATTGCAAGGGAAGGGCGTTTTCTTTTGCAACCCGGTTATTCATCAACTATCTCCACGCCGGGCTTCTCAGTCGGATTCATTTTCGATATTTCAACTGTAATATGCTGTATATATATATATATATATATATATATATATATATATATATATATATATACATATATACATATATGTTTTAGGGTGTGCTATATTTATGGGATAAAGTGCTTAATATCAGAGATAGAGCGTGTGTAAATTTAAAAGTGAACATTGAAGTCAACAGTCGACAGTCTGTTTCATGCTAGACGCAATCGTCACGCCTGACAACTGCGTCTAGCATGGAACAGGCTGTCGCCTCTAAGTGTTGACATATATATATATATATATATATATATATATATATATATATATATATATATATATATATATGTGTATGTATGTGTATGCATGCGTGCGTATTGCACACACACTACCACATATATACATATGAAGAGAGTGAGATCAAATGATATATATGTTTTCTCATTTTCTCTTTGTCGCTCTGTGTGCCCGTCTGTCTGTTTAATCAAGAAAAGACAAAGAGACTGCAAAACGGATATGTAGAAAGAACATTTATAAAAAGGGAGAAAATACACATATATAAGAGAGAGAGAGAAAAAGAGAAAAGCATGGAGAGAGAAACAAATGCTAATCAATGCTAAGAGAGTGGGTGTCAGTTATTCCATAAAAAAAACCTAATGGACGAATTCTGAATAAAAGCGGTTAACTTTCGTTTTGTTTGTCTTTACATGTTTTTGTTTATTTTTATTTTCCTACTAATTGTTCTGAGTTCTTAAATTTCGTTCCGTTCTGTCTAATTTTGGTTCGTTTTGCAATTCTGTTTTATTTATTTTTTTTATTAATACCCTTTCCTTATTAGTAGTATTTTTATAATCTATTTTTTTTAATCAACTTCTTTCTCGCATTTTTTTATTTCTTTATTTTTTCCTGCCTTTCGTTCCTCAATCATGGCCGATTAGTAGAAACTTAAAAGATGAGAAAGAAACAGAAACGAAGACACATAAAGAAAAACAGAAAACAATTAAATAAATCGACAAGTAAATACCGGTGAAGATGTTTATTGTCGTCATTGTGTACACTTGTCTTTATCTGTAGTATTACATAAAGATGATATCTACACATATATGTTTAAGCTTTTATTAAGTTTGCAACTTGTCGGTTAAATACGGACAGATTCAGTTGCCATCTAGTTTACGAGAAGACCTCTGAATTTATGCTGTGGGCAGGGCTGGAGTAAGTTTGGGATAATATTAGACCAGAAATTGTTGTGAAATCTTTTAAAAAGTGTGGCATTAGCAATGCTCACAATGAAACGTAAGATGGCGCATTATTTAACGATGATGATAGTGTTATGGAAAATAAGTATCAGAGTTTTGATAACGAAGACGACGAATTTTATGGATTTGAAGATGAATAAAATTTTAATGTTAACTGTACTGTTTTGCTCAATTGTAATAATTGCTTGATTTTTATTTTGTTTTTCTTACCTTTGGATATTATAAAGTTTTTATAGGCTCATGTTCTTTTTTCTTATTATTTTTCTTTAATTGTAATCATGGCTTGTTTAATCAAAATAATACTTCATAAATATAGCCTAGGCTGTATTATCTACAAATAATTTTACCAATTACTAATTTTTTCTTGATTTTCTCTGCTGAAATTGGGGTGCGTCTTATACACCCGTGCGTCTTATATGTCGTCAAATACGGTACCTTTCTTTAATTAATATTAGCAGAATACGAGTTGGTATCAGAAGGTTTACGAAGAAATATTCTTTAATATTTTTCACCTAATAGCCACTCACGATAGGTAATTACTAAATAAGGTTGTTGCCAATTTGTGCAGGCATCGCTTGGTGGATTCATTTTTACGGCTTATCAACACTTTGCATGTTATTTAAAGCCAGAAAATGTTTTTAGATTGTATGGATACAAGTCTTACTAATTAACCCATAACTGGGGGACGGATTCATACCTTTCTCAAGGTTATTTGCGTGTAAGTGAATATAACGAAATAGCGGGAATTGGAACTCGGCTCTCCGATTAACAATTCCGAGCCATTATCAATTACACCACCCGCACATTACCTGGTATTCCCAAGCGGTCACCCATGTAGGGTGTGCTTAACTTCGGTGATCGTACGGCAACTGTTGTTTCAATGTGATGTGACTGTAAGATGCAGGCAAGGAGTTAGCGGTACATACTGCGATTTTTCAAGCGTAGCTTAGATGTGGCACAAGGCCGGAAGTATGGGGTACCTAGTGAGGATCGAACTCACTACGCAGTTGTAATTGTTCTAGCAAGACAAGCTTGCTAACCAGTACACCACCTCGAGGTGCCCAAAGCGGTACATATTATGAGGATAGGTAGGATAGACAATGGTTGAACCTAGATTTGAAGAGGCTAAGATTGTAATAATCGGGGAAGCATCCCTTAGGGAGTCCCTTTCATAAACTAGCCGTTCTAGGGAAGAAACTAATGAAATACGAACAGAATGAGTTGACAGTGCACATGACCTAGTTGTGAAGGTCTGAACTGGTGGAAACATTACCGACTATTAATGGTAGTGCGAGATATCTATTTACAGGAGTGACCATAGATATTTACTTAGTACGATATAAGGCTATAGATTAGAGTGTCGAATGAAGGCCCTCGGCCAAATCCCGATGAAAACACCAAATCCCGTTTGTTCACCGAAGTTAAGCAATGTCGATCCCGGTCAGTATTTAGATGGAGGTTGCTTCGGAACACCGAATATTATAAGCAACCTCTGTTGTGGAGTTATTTCGCAGTGGAGGTTTGTATTTGTACTAAGTCGGTCCTAAAAATAGGTTCGACGTACAAAACGTTAGGAACTTGGTATTACGCAGAGTAATCTGGTCGCTGATACTTTAGTATTGGACTAACTGTCGTCCGGGTTCCTCTCTGCCCGAAGAAAGAGAGTTCGACTGACTGACAATATTTATTGCTATAAACACAACAAATGTGTCACAAGGCCAAAAAGGGGGCTGGAGAAAAGGACGGTCATCATTTGTCTTAAAATAAAACTTAGCTAGCCACAACCACTGACTCTATCATACAAAACAATATTCCTATCACCAAAACAACACATTTATCCATACCTTTCATACTACATCCACCAAAATCTCTTCGTCTCAATGAAAATCCTAAATAGTCCCCTTATGTTGGGGAGGGGTCATCGACTGACTGATGATATTCAGTCACCCCCCCCCACTGAGGCAGCATGTGACACAAGGTCGGTTATTTATTGTGGGTTTTTCCCGAGCCCGTGGGCTCAGCCCAAAAATATGCCCATTTGAACCCGCCTAAACGGGTTCAGGGCCGGTTTTACCTCCCCGAAGGAGACTCCGCCCTTCGGCGTAGCCTCCTTCGGGTTCCTCTCCGTCCGTAGACAGAGAGTTGAACCGAGCAGTCTGTTCAAAAGTGAACGACTGACTCACGATATTGAGTCACCCCCACGAGGGTGTCATGTGGCACAAGGCCTTTTTAACGTGGGCATTCCCGAGCCATTAGGCTCGGCCAAAAAAAATAACCCATTTGAACCCGTATAAACGGGTTCAGGGCCTGTTTACCTCCCCGAAGGAGACTCCGCCCTTCGGCGGAGCCTCCTTCGGGTTCCTCCCGCCCGTAGGAAGAGAGTTCAAACCGAGCAGTCAGTTCAAAAGTGGACTACTGACTCACTCACTCGTTACTCTTACTACTCCTACTTATTATAGGTGGGAGAGTCTATTAACTATAGAATAGGTGTGTTTCACTATAATAACCTCCTAAAATCCAAAATATCTTTCGGCTTTAAATAACCCACAAAGGGTTGATAAACCGTAAAAAACCAAATAAATCAATCTATCCAGCGAAGATCGAACTCACTATTCCATGAAGAGATGAGGAATAAACGCTGAGATTTAAAATCTTGAATTCTCTTGGTTAGTAAAGTTTGCGTAGATGTGTCACTTATTGGTATTCATTCTGATGTGACGCCTTAACTTCGTATGTTGAATAAAAAAGGGTATGGCCATTTTGACTATAAAGTAGGAGAGTTCTTTTTCCTGTGTGCATACGAATACACACAACAGTCGGAATGGAGGCTAAGATCTCGTTTATTTTTGTAATTCTATACTTTATTCACCAGGCTACACCAACAAGAGTAAGAAGATAGACGAAAGACGATCTCTTATTTGTGTTTTGAGTCGCTGAACATGAGATCAAACCACACAGTGCCTGGGCAAGTGGAAAGATAATACGTTACATCTCAAGTTTCGGCTCACAATTTTAAATAATATTTCATCGTTCTTAAATTACAGAAAAACAACTGCCGGCTTTGGTTCGTCCCATCTATCCTAATTTCTCAAACCATGCAATTCTTCAATTTCTTTCCTGCTATCCGAAACGTACAGATCAAACAGATCTAATTCCCAGTTTTACACTGGTTTCTGTTTTGCGGTTGAGGGCGCCTCGCATATTTTAATAGGTTTTCTCCTACTTTATTATTCGTTCTTTCAAGGGCCTTACGATAAACTTTGGCTTATGATTTCATCTATGTGAGCAGATATTAAAAATTAGACAGCGACCACACATATTTAACCCTTTGAGACGTGACTACCGCTTTACCAATGGTAGAAAAAATGACGTAATGCCCAGCCACCGGTTGAACGGTGGTAGAGAAAAATGACTTAATGTCCTGCCACCGGCTGAACGGTGGGTAAACGCTTGTAACTATTTTTATATCTAGCGTGAAACATTACATATCAATCTTTGCGATTTTTGACTCAGGGGTTCAGGAAGAAGTGTTAAAATTGTTCAGAAACACAGGGTCAAAGGGTTAATAGCGGATATTTATGAATACGTTGCTTTGTTCAAAATGTTCGTTTTGTTTTTGTTACGCTTTGTTTTGCTTTACGGCATACCAAACGTTTTTGACGTTGTTTATTTATTTATTTTTTAAATCAGTATCACCCCCACGCAAGTCAGTAAATCCACTAGGACATAAGGGGTTACAGGGTGTGGAAGAATTAGGAACAGAAACATTAATAATCAGCGAGAAGAGAAAAGAGTAATCAGGATAGTAGATAGCTATTGATACTACATTTAATTTTTTGGCTGGAAAGCATAGAGCCAAAAACGAGTTTCACAAGCGAGAAGTGCGGGGAAAGAAGCTGTTAGCATAGAATTTACGATTACAACTCAATTGTCAATTGATGAGATCTCAACGCCAGTCTAGTCAGGCAGTTATCTGCCATGAGTGATGCACGCTTAGGCGATCATGTATCTTTAGCTACATGACTGACAAGCCAGACTTTTTATCGCAGTAGGTTGCCATTTTTTTCTACGGTAGACCAGTTGCCATCCAAGGCTATAGAACCCTGTCCTGCTATTTATTCATAGCTAGGGAGAAGGAGAAGAGGATTCATACCTTTCCCAAGGGTATTAGCATATAAGTGAATGAAATGGATTCGACTGAAATTCGAACTCGGCTCTCCGATTCCTCAATCCGACCCGCTATCCATTATTCCACTATGCCTCCGCCAGTCTAATACTGCGCATAAATTTATGAAGTCTATGAACCGTAGCGAAGAGCTCATACGGACAATTACCATGAAAGTAATTGATATGTCCCGGAAAGGGATATATTTGAACGAAGTAGCTAAGTGGTTTTGGCTACTATAACCAAGTAGAATACGGTAGCAGTAATCGACTGGTACGCGTCGTAGTCGCAGGTAAAGAAGTGTAGATCAATGGCGTAGTCCAATGGGCGTCGTTATAGACTTAGCTCTCAGACTATGGCTCTTTGACTCTCGTACATGTCCGTCGGTATTTATGACGGACACCAACCAATCATATTCCAGTGAGGGGGAACACAGGTGTACGCCTATTCCATTATATCAGTAATGATAGAAAAGATACAGACTGGCAACCTTACAGCGGTGGGCAAGTGACTAAAGCCGAATCGCCAGACCAAGACCAATAATATTGCTGATTCTTCTTTGGATCCTATCAAGGAACTCTAGGTAAATAGCACGGGCACTGGACCATAAGTGGCGGCAATATTCTAAGCACAGACGAATGGTAGACTTATAGATATCTAAGACAGACGGTTCTCCATTATTTCAAAGATGATTTCTACCAATCTAGAGGTACCGAAAATTTAAATGTTCTTGTCGCTAACCATGTAGGCGGCTTTGATAACTTAAGGCTAAATTTTTTGCCTACCCACCCAAAAGTCTCTGTATTTTAAATTTTGAAGAAAAAGGTAAGTAGCTTGCAACATGTCATGTGAAGAAGTAAAAACGCTTATCTCATAAGTGGCAGAAAGGGTTGTTTTCTTCTTTTATGTGCCGTTCCTCTTCAGAACTAGGGTGATTATGGCTCTCCCGAACTTCCTATCATTTGTAGATCTTAGCATCGGTTGTGATCTTATTATCCTTAACAGTAGATGATCTGCCATTTATTTATAAAAGCTAATGACATTAAGCTTATTTCCCCTCATCTCTCTTGCTTTCAATATATACTAATTTCACAAGCCTTTCTTCCTTATATGTCCAAGTAAATAATTATGCCTTTTGTTTCCATTTTCCATCAAACTCCCTCTTTGTTCACATGTTCAGCCTATAATGATCTCATCATATTTCTACAGAACCACGTTCCTGTTACCTGAAGTTTCCTCTTTATCTCTGAGAAAATTATCCATTTGTCACTGTCATAATGGATGATTGATATTACATAGAGGTTCGGTTTTTCTTTGTTTCTAACGCTATTTTTCTGTAACTTAATACTTTGTTTAGCTTCAACTTTTGGAAAGCATCTTTCACTATTTCTCTCTGTGTGCCTTCGGATTTCGTTGTCATATTTTCTGCCATCAGGTAAAACACTTCCCAGATAATTAAAATTCTGTATTTGCCTGGCTTTAATATTTCCACTTTGTAGCTCGCATCTTTGGCTGTTAAACAGTGTTAAATAAGTTTATTAATTTTAGTAAGTATTTAAAAAATATTCTGAGTGCACTATTTACATTATTCGGACTATTGTCCTCATCTTTGTCGCCATATTTATTACAACGTTTCGGCCTTTCAGTATCTGTCTATATTTCTGAGATGAGGTATTATGTACACTATTTACATTATTCGGATTATTGTCCTCATCTTTGTCGCCATATTTATTACAACGTTTCAGCCGTTATAAGCCCCAGCCTTCTTCAGGTGTCTGGAATGTCGAACTGAACCGTTTATTTCGCTCACTGGTGTAGACTGTTCTAGTTCCACGTGCCATGTTTAATGGATGCCAGTTGTCAGTTATCTCCTGTTAATTCCCTCTCCAAGTTCTCCACTGCCTTAACTGGGTATTGAACTCACACTCTTTGGATCCTGTCACTGGATCTAACTAACGCCTTTATCCACTGTGCCATATGTCCTTGAGGCGCCAAAGATGAGGACAATAGTCCGAATAATGTAAATAGTGTACATAATACATCATCTCAGAAATATAGACAGATACTGAAAGGCCGGAACGTTGTAATAAATATGGCGCCAAAGATGAGGACAATAGTCTGAATAATGTAAATGGTCTACATAATACCTCATCTCAGAAATATAGACAGATATTCTCAGTGATTCAACGTCGAAAACAAAAGATGCGAAAGTCGGTTGAAAATTTGTTTCTTTTTGGCTCTTTTTGGTTCCTTTTCTCATGCATGAAGAGGAATTTCGATAAAGCCAACCAATTATTGAAACTCACATTATTTACATTATTCGAACTGTTATCCTCATCTTCATCGCCATATTCACAACGTTTCGACCGTTGTACGCTCCGGCCTTCTTCAGGTGGTTGGAATGTCAAACTGAACCCTTTATTACGTCCACTGGGGTAGATTGATTTAGTTCCACGTGCTATGCCTCTTCCGGGTGTCTCAGTTATTTCCCTCTAACTCAACTCTCCATGTTTGGTTCACCACTGGTGTATCCTGGTATTGAACTCACAATTCTTTAGGTCTAGTCAGTGGATCTACCCAACGTCTTTATCCACTGGGACATGTGTCCTTGAGGAAAATAACTAAGGCCCCCGGAAGAGGCATGGCACGTGAAAATAGAACAATCTACCCCGGTGGACGAAATAAAGAGTTCGGTTCGAAATTTCTATCTTCTGAAGAAGGTCGGAGAGTACATCTGCCGAAACGTTGTGAATATGGCAATGAAGATGAGGATAACAATTCGAATAATGTAAGTAATCATAATACCTCATCTCAGAGATATAGACAATTATTGAAAAGTGAAGTGGAACTGTGAGTATTTATAATTTCTTTTCTATTCGTTGATTGGTTAGAAATATTTTTTTCCAGTTGAAGGATACTGGGAATGCCATGGACTGAACATTTGTGTAAAAAGGAAGTTTTAAGGGAAAATGGAACAAAAAAGACGATTATAACTAGAATCAGAAAGAGACAGTTGAAGTTTCTTGAGTGAGGAAAGAGGGCTTGGAGAATCTGAAACTCTCAGGATATATTGATGGCATGATTACAGGGAAAAACAACGAGTAACATACTTAACGGGCTTGTGTAAGTGGATGTCAGAACAGGGTTTGAGAAAGATTACAGGGTTTGGGAAAGATTACAAAAGCTGCAAAAGTTGTGGAGAGCCATGATTGTCAACTTCCTGAAGGGAAACGGCACATAGAAGAGGGAAGCATTTCTTCTCTTTCTCTCTCGTTTCACTCTCCTCCTCCTATTACCATCTTTATTCTTATATCACTCCTACTTGTCTTTCGTTAATCTCTCCTCTTTTTCTCCTTTTCCTCCTTCTTTCTCTATTTCTTTACTTTCTTTCCCCCAAAATTACGCAGCACTTATTTTGATTAACAGCGTTACTTGAAACGATTACTTCGCTACTTATATAAATGTAAGAAGTCTTACTTGGAAAATAAATGACAGATAGCTATAAAAAGGCACTATTGGTTATTTATGGCGAATTTGTTTAAATTTTATTTGCGTCCCCTGATAATAATTGTAAGTAACTGGTGTACTAAAATAAGTAACCAAGTAATCGTTTTAAGTTCTCTGAATAGTAATGGAGTTTTCTTTATTCTTGTGTTTCCTCTTTCACCTCCTGCACTTATGAGTTACTTTGTTAATCTTCTCCCCTCTTCCTATTCCACTTCTTTTCCTTCTCTTGCTCCTGCTATGTTCTTATCTTTACTTTTCTATCTCCTCTGCCGTTGATTCTATTTTTACTTCAGTAATCTTATCTCCTCTTCCCGTTACTCCTTTTTCTTCCTTTTCGTCTATGTCTATTCTTCGATTCCTTATTCCACTTCCTGCTTTTGTTTGACGTTGTTAATATTCCCTTCTCTTCCTATTCCGTCCCATCTCTTCCTCTTGCTACTACTCATTATTCTTATAACTCTCCTTTCCCTTTCCTTCTCTTTGTTGTCGGTAATCTTCTCTCCTTATTTTAGTTATTCTCTTTACTCCTCTGCTTATGTTTCTTTGCTTTACTCTTCTCTCCTCTACCTTCAACTTTTCCCCATTTTCCTACCTTATAAGTCTTTGTTCTTCTTTCAAATTCTCTTCTTGATTTTGTCTCTTTTTACGTATTCTTTACTTCTTCATCACTTAATTTTCTCCCGATTATCTTCTCTTTCTTTTATTTTAGTCCTCCTTCCCGTTTTTTTGGCTTAAAATTCGCTTCTTCCCATTCCTTCCATCTGTCTACTTCTTAACTTTCTTCTTCTCCTTCTCCTTTCCCATTCTCCTCCTCTTGTTTCTCTTTCTTTACTTAATTTTCGCCCAACCCTTACTTCAAATTGTCCTCCTCCCCCTCCTCTTCCTCCTCCTCCTCTAACCCCTACGCTCTCTTCCACTCTTTTCTTTTTATTATCGTCTTATTTATCCAAATCCTTCATTCACGCATTTGCTTTTTTCTCCTTCCTGTGTGGATGGCCGGAGATTTCTTTCAATGATTTAAAAAAATATTCTTTGTTTGTCGTTCCATTTTCTTCTCTATCAATTTCCAACTTCTTTTTCCGCCATCTTTCATTGTGCATCAAGATATTTATTCGTTCTAATCCTTCTTCTCTTATGTCTGTTTTTTCTTTCTAGCTCTTTCTCACTTTTAAGCATTTCCTACTTCCTTTTTTCTTTCTTTCTTTCTTTCTTTCTTTTGTCGTACTTTTTCACTTCCCACTCCTCTTTGATTTTCCTTCCTTCTTTTTTGTCACTGTGTCTTTAACAGACGATTTTTTAATACTTCTTTATTCTTCCTATTTCCTTTGGTATCTACACACCCGATTTCTTACAGTTACCTTACCCTCTCTCCTCCTCCTTCTCCTCCTTCCCCGGAATAAGATCCCTTTTCTCTTATGGAATTTCCTCACACCATTACAGTATAAATATGGCAATACTTCACACCCTTGTGAATCAGCTCGGATCAGTTTTCCCTTTTCTGATGTTTTGCACCGTTTGAACCCGTGTTTATCAACTTAGAACACAAACACTGGATTACGATAATCTTATATTACATCGAAATCCGTGGTGATCAACGTATCAAAATACTATTAATGTTTCTTCAAGTCCATTTCAAGTGATAAAAGATACAACGTTACGCATGTCTTTTTTTTGTTACAAGCAACGAACAATTGCAATGAAACTTGATGTTTTTTGGAGGAGGTAAGTTACATGCTACAAGAAAACACAAAATCGTAGAAACCAACTCTAGAAAGATAAAACATCATATCCAGAAATAATTTTCACCTTAACAAATGATTTGATCGTCTGTTTCACCTAATATTAGAAAAGGGTTACTTAATACCTTTATATATATATATATATATATATATATATATATATATATATATATATATATATATATATATATATATTGTGTGTGTATTTAGGCAGTATTTTTCATTGATGCATGTTTCATTAAATGATATAGACAAGTTTTGTCTATTTTATGTAAATTCTTTTCATAATGTTTGATAAGCTTAATAACATTATCATTAAAAGATGAAAGAAAATCACCATATTGGTTAATATATTGTAATGTAATTATCATCTTTGATAATGGCTTATGTAAGCCGAAAGCTTAGATTGGATTAAAAAAATATGGATCAATATTGTGATTTTCTTTCTTCTTTTAATGATAATGTTATTAAGCTCATCAGGCGTAATGAACAAGAATTTACATAAAATAAATAGACAAACCTTGTATATATTATTTAATGAAACACGCATCAATATATATATATATATATATATATATATATATATATATATATATATATATATAATACTAGCAGCATTACTCGGCGTTGCCTGGGTTTATTCAAAAAAAAAAAGATCAGGAACCTCATCCAATCTGTAAAGTTAAAATAAAGAAGAGTTTTTCGTTAGTACCTCTTATCAATATGGCGAAAAATTATAATGACATGAAGTGTGAAAACATTTATAACAGGAGAAAGTTGTTTTTTACAGAAGCATTGAAGATACAAAAAAAATTGTCAGCAAATGAAGAGTACATTAATCGCAATCGATCTTCGAAAATTGTTGAGGAGAAATGCTTTGCTCAAACTACATCGAATGAACAACATGCATTGGAAAGAGAAGAAATTCAACAAAGACTTTTCCTAGCAGCCGTGTCAAGCCTAAAAACCAACGTTCACAAAGACTCGATAGAATTGTTCTTTGTCCCTCAATTTCGACAGCTCGAGTAGCAGAGGTTCTGGCAGTGTTCCTTCCTCGTCTAGTTAACCGTTGCTCATTAGTTTCTGCTGACCTTGCATTAGCTGTACGAATAGCATTTTGTGTCAGTCTAATTTGAGTTTCTTGTTGCGAAGCGTTTCTTCTCCGTGCTTTCATGCGTTTGGCTGTAGTAGTAGCACGTGCAAGTGAAGGATTTCGCTTTCTTGGCATTACTGTCAGGCTGTAGTTGGAGGGGTTTGGCTAAGCTTTTTGAATAACAATGAAGTAATCAATTAAAAAGCAACAATATTATACACATTAATGGAAATATAGCCACAATAAATAAAATCCAATTTATAAGGAAGACCATAGGAATGTACTAAACAACTATAGGCAAGCTCGTAAAGTTAGGATTTATCTAAAACTAGACTATCAAAAAAAAAAAACGTTCTAGTGATAAAAATAAAAATTAACGTGCAGCTAGAAACCTACTCACTATGAACGTTAAAACGTACACGCTAAGTTTAGCATAATTATAAATGAATCGAAAGAGGGTCTTTAAATTATTATAAGTGCATTTTTCAGAATAAAACTGTCAAAATTTTAGGGCTCAAGTTTTCAAATAAATGAGTTAGTAAGCATTATTTAAACGCTGATTAGAAGATGATAAATACATAATTAAAAAATGGCATTTACGCTTAAAATTTTTTAATAATATGATTTTCACAAATTTAAATTTAAAGTATCAAAAATTCAAAATATACAAGCATGGAGGCAGCGTACCTGTTTACTGGATAACAACTTTGATGCGAATGAGATTTGTTGCATTTATTTCATCACATAGCACTAATAAACACTACACGTGAAGCAAAATCGATAGTACGCACTACAAAACTCGATCGATCATTGCATGTGGAACAAAATCAGTTGTACACACTACACATCTCGATCGATCTCGCACACGCATCTTATACCTACGTGCTCTTCTCTCATCGGTACACACTTCCGTTTGCACTTATTCTTTTTTTCTTAAGGAAAGATATAATTTTGCCGTCATTTTCCGTGGCGGAACTCAACTGAGTTCTCTGTAACCATAGGACTGTGCCCCCTGGAGCCACGACTACTCTCACCAAGCCGCTACCAACTGGAGCATTAGAAGCCGGTTCAAGCGAAGACAAACACAGATAGTAATTAGTAGGAGGATTTGATAATTATATTTAATTAATTCATCGAGTCTGATAGAAACCTCAACAGAATGCAGAAAGCACTGGACGGTTGAGTCTGATTTGCAATCTCTTCGTCACCGAAGCCCAGTGGAACAGTTGGTATGATGGTGGCTTGGTAACCTAACTGTCAGGGTTTCAATTCTCGCTAGTGGATGCGCACTGCTGATGAGTTCCAAATATAGGAGGAAACGGCCGTCCAGTGCTTTCTGCATTCTGTTGAGGTTTCTTTCAGATTCGATGAATTAATTAAATGTATATATATATATATATATATATAGCTAACCAGACGCTTCCTCTGGAGTCAAGTGCCGGTTCCGTGTAAGATAGATGTTCGATTTTTGTTGGAGGACACCTTTTTTACGAAATTTCTCGGACATCCAGGCCGCTAAATAAATAATATAATTAATACCATTTATTATAAACATATAATTGTATCTATAAAAATTGCGTATCAACAGAAAATATATTAAAATAATTGTCGGATATATCCCATTTCATAATACACACACACACACACACACACACACACACACACACACACACACATATATATATATATATATATATATATACATACATTTTGTTTCAACACTTCTGGTGTCTTATCAAGTGATGGTGTTGAATGTAGAATAAAGAGTATGAAAAGATTCAAATCAACCAAACATCCTTCGCTAGGGGAAACGCTGTTACATAAGCTGCATTGACCAATCAAAATACAAGTATATGAGAATGTATAGTATATTCAACACCATCACTTGAGAAGACACCGGAAGTGTTGAAACAAGGTGGCTTTTTTTTTTTGTAGTGATTTTATAACATTTTATGCTATAATTTTCGAATACATGAATATATATATATATATATATATATATATATATATATATATATATATATATATATATTACTGGCATGTATTTAGAAAATATAAAGCTGGAAAATGAATAGGTTGAATGTTAATATTTTAGGCGTATACGGTACAACGTAGGCAAATAAAGATTTCGTTAATGACAGATACGTGGCCATATCTGCAGGCGGAGAGAAAAACGAGAGGGGAGTAGAACTGATATTATTCCAAGACCTGAAGAAATGTGTACTGGAATACTATTAACTGACAGAATTCTTGTAGTTAAACTGGAAGGGAAGCCTTTTAACATATCCATCATGCACCGGTACAGCAGAAGAAACTGAAAAGATTTATCGTCCGCTAGACAGCGCCAAGGTTCAATGCACATCTCAGAAAATTACAACCGTCATGGGAGACCTGAACGGCAAAGCATACTAGGAGAAAGATGGTGAAATAGACAGGAAATATGAATTGGGAATCGTAATGAACGCGAAGAAAGATGTTTGTCCTGATTACGGTGAATTATTATATATTGAGCCTTCTTCAGTACTGAGATTTTCACTTTTCAGATGCAATTTATATTAAGTCCTGACAACCATCTCTCTGTAAACAGAAGAAGTGTTTGTTAGGTTTAAGTATAATTAACCTTTGATTTTATATATTTATTATATAATATCAAGTCTGGCATTTTTCATTTTATTGGCTGCACGCAATTCTCTTCGTCAATTGAGCTCTGAAGAGAGTCGATCTATAAACCGGTAAAATTGCCCTTTTTGTTAATTGCGTTTTTTCTTTTCCTTATTACCATTTTACTTTCAATGAAAACCTGTTTTAATCCTTTTTTGTTATTATTTCCTCTTGTTTTTGACATATCCGTTTTAATGGCTATTTTTAAATTTTGGACCCTATTAAAATATCCAAAATTTGTGTAAACTCCGATTTTCCATTTATGCACCTCTAAGCTGCCTAATATAATTAATATCTAAGAATTTTAATAAAATTCAAAGTTATATAAATAAAAAATGCAAATATAGTAAATAGCGATAAAAAAAATGTTATATAGGAATAAAGTGTCGCTGCTGAGACTTGAGTTTGAACATAAATCGCCAGTGAGTAAACACAAGCGATCCCATTATTGAATTAAGTAGACCACGTGACCACAGAAGAAACGCATAAGTAGGAAGTCACGTGACGTCTAGTTTATCGTTATTTCTAGTCTATCCTCTATTAATATACGGACCGCTATTCTCTACTCTATTCACTATACTATTTCTCTATTTGGATCACTATACGGATTACTATTCGCGCGAGTATTATCGAGCAAGTACTATTAACGCGAGTGATATTCGAAGGCGTCTAACACCAGTATTGTTCAACGGCGTTACTATAGTTCTATCTGCGATTACAAAGTCTCTACTACAACGAGAATTACGAAAGTGACAACAAGTGTTCGTTGACATCACAAAAAAATTAAATAAAAATCGAAGCTAGAAAGAAAACATTAAAAACAGAACGAAGGCAAAATGATAAAAAGTATAACACACAAAAAGTACATCGAGCTATATAAAACCAAAAAAATCCGAAGCAAAATTGTCTATAAGAAAAATTTAAAACAAATTACCGTATTTGACGGCATATAAGGCGCATATTTTTTTTACTAAAAATATCTTTTAAAATTTCCCTGCGTCATATATGCCATATGTAGGTTTAAAATTCGCGATAGTCGGCCGAAATTAGCTACCTGACAACTTCTATTAGCTTAAACATGAAGAAGCAATGGAACACGTGGGTGGCAATGACTGATCACGACCTTACCCTTACAGGAAGAATAAAAAGACCCAGCATTGCACAAGTCTGCGAATGGGTGAAACAAGCTTGGAATAATATTAGAGAGAAATTGTTGTGAAATCTTTTAAAAAGTGTGGCATTAGCAATGCTCTCAATGGAACCGAAGATGGCGCATTATTTAACAACGATGATAGTAATATTGAAAATGAGTATCAGAGTTTTGATAATGAAGACGACGAATTTTATGGATTTGAAAATGAATAAAATTTTAATGCTAACTGTACTGTTTTGCTCAATTGTAATAATTACTTGATTTTTATTTTGTTTTCTTTCTTTGGATGTAATACAGTTTTTATAGGCTCGTGTTTCTTTTTTCCTATTATATTTCGTTTAATTGTAATCATGACTTGTTTAACCAAAATAATACCTCATAAATGTAGCTGTAATATTTACTACTAATTTTACTAATTACTATTTTTTCTGCATTTTCCCTACTGAAATTGGGATGTGTCTTATACACACTTGCGTCTCATATGCCGTCAAATACGGTAGTTGAAAAAAAAACCCAGTAAAACGCAAACTGCAAGAAAAATACAAACATGCAGAAAAAGATCTCAATTTTATGCAATATTGCTTCGAAAAACCAAATAGTCAAGTGTAAAACATACACAAACCTAAAACATGCTTCAATGGTATTTTATGGTTTTCTTAAATGATTCTTTGAATTCTTGTTCAAATCTTGAAAGCTCCTACCCTACAAAGAATTCGTCTTTGTAGTTCTGTTGTTAATCTTTTTTTTATTTCGAGAGCTATTTCCATATCACTGTTATATTAAAGATATCACATTTTTAACATGAAAAGATATTGAGCATTAAGAGAGTTATATATTACCAGTAGTAATCAATGAATCCAACCACTATATTTTTTTTATATGTCCGATGATATTTAGACCATTAAACGTATCAAAAATATAAAGAGTACGAATTAATTAAACGGTTCATTAGTCACTAATTTAGTTGTGGATTCTTTATCTCCGCTTCACTGAATCTAAATACATTTTCCAAGAGTTTTGTTTCATTGCATCTCACTATTGAAACTTTCTAACAATGGCCGTCATCTTTTATGACACGAGAACACAATTTTAAAATAGAAACAGAATTCAGAAACGTCTTCACGGCCTTGTGGGTGATGAATTATTTTCCCACTCTACAAATCCTCTCTCACAGACGAAACGTTTTAAATGTCTCGATACCATAACGCTATTTCCATAGCATTTTTTTCGACTAGCTACCGGGTGCGATGGATAAATTTTCATCTAAATTGCACAAAAAAGAAAGCAGATATATTTAACAAACTTACAGAAAAATATCTTTAATTACTAAAGAGTAAATTTATTCAATAAAACCGCCGCTGGTTTCAATCACGGCCTCCAGACGACTTCAGAATCTCCTGCATCTCTTCTGGACGGTCTCCTTGTTTAAGTTGGTGAATGCTGCCATAATTCTTGCCTTCAGTTCATCTTTGGTGTTACAAAGAGTTTTGTTGGTCTTTCGTTCAACTGCGTCCACACATAATATTCATGGGGGTTGCAGTCTGGGGAGTTATGTGACCAGATGTAAGGGATGATGTTGTCACACAAATTGTTTGACAGCCATGATTCGGTTCTCCTGCTTGTGTGGCATGGTGCAGAGTCCTGTTTCCAGATATAAGGTCTTCCAGCAGCCACTCTCTTGACCCAGGGCAGCACTACCTCCTCAAAGCACTTGATGTAGGCCTCCATGCTGAGTCGGAGGCCTTCACCCACAAATTCAGGAGTTTTTTTTTATTATCAGAACAATCAGAGTGAGTTTTCCGAGCTGCTGTACCTTCGTAATCAGCATTAGACTCATCCAAATCTTTCTGAATCCTTTGCACTGTCATCAGATTGACATCCAAACACTCTGAAATATTCGTACTGGATCTTCCGGTCCGAATGCCAAGCAGTAGAGAATGCTGTTTCCAAATTTTTGGCGGGTGAATTGTATCATGTTGCTCTTTTTCTTACAGTGCCAAACCGCTCCTGCTATAATGTGCAGTCGACAAAACTGAAAACAAACAACGCGCATGCGCGACATTAAAAATATAAAACGTCAACATTTTACCCATACTGCCCTGGACACTCTTTAGTACCACTGTTCGTAACCATGAAAACTAAGACCCACCATACCACATACACTCGAATGAATCTTCCAAATTACCTTTCTGTTCCGTTAATAGAAAGGAAGTTTAATTCTGACAGGTTATTTCGAAGAAACCAGACACTCAAGAGGATGCTTCCTCAGTCATTACAAACTGAACGTCTTTAAGTTAACCATTATCTTCCGCCCATATATCTCATATTCTCATAAACTATACATCTTAACTCCTGCTCATTCAATAAGACTCTATTTTGAGTGGCTCTTGGGTTTTGAAATGGGTGAAAAATTAGTTTAAAAAGCTTTAAAATAAACCTGCGAAGTTTCATACAATTTGATAAATGTTCTGGAGCACTTTGATATTTTAAATTTGGTGAGCGCAACTCCTGAATAACAAGCTTGGGACAGATTAGGAATCCCCGCTTGTGCAAATTAAATGAAACAAAACGAATAATTCCGTTAGTATTTACTTTATTTTAATGAATTTACTTTATTTTTAATGATTTTAATGACCCAGTGCACATGTTAGCAATTCGTATGTCCATTCCACGAAGTCCTTTCTTCCAGATAGACCACAGATTCTCGATTGGATTTAAATCAGGAGAGTTTCCAGAGCAGTCTATAGTACTTTGATTTGCTTACTGGTAAGGCTTGCCGATGTGTCCGTGCAGCATTACAATTTTCGTACGCTTCCTTGGAGTAACATCCATCGCAGACAATGGCCGTAGGACAACTAATCGACAGTTGAGACAATAGTGTCTGGGCGTGATGAAAAACTGATGCAATCACAATATTTTTTCAAAGCCAAACAAATTTCACCATTCACCCCCAAAATAGATCCATATTATTGCACATCACTGCAAATGTCCTAATCTAAGGAAAAATAGAAATCGATTACACCCTATCACTCCAGAGGGTTTAAAACTGACCGTATGTTGAAAGAAAGGAAACTAAATCGGTTGTTTCAATTAATTTGCACAAGGGTTGTAATTCGATCATTTCAGATGTTGCAAGATGAATAGAAAATGAAAATCTCAGGTAACTTCTTTGCTTTTAACACTTTTTCAACTGCGCAATCCGATTTTTCATCAACGCACATCGAAGCAAATATCTGGAGAGTAACAAAATTATCGAAATAATAATTGGTCTCCCAAGCGTCCCATGTTTTTTTCAAATCTAATATTTCCTTTCTTGTTGTTTTTGTATTGTTTACAACAGCTGGATTTGAAAGATGGTGTCGTTAAATCTTTTTCTATTCTAACTATAATTTTCCTCAACTTATCAAACATGTGAGCAAGTAGAAAAGAAAAGAAGCAAATACTTTTTCTTAATGTGGCCTTATCTCAGTTCACACGATATGTAAAGATAATCTTCTAGTACAATGAAAATATCTAAACCACTTTCTGCGATAAATTCAGAGTTAAGATCAGGAAACAGTTGGTCGACACTTTCTCTACTTAGATTTTACAATGAACACATTGACGTCTTGCTTGCCTGAGAATAAAAATCGATGTCTAATTTATAAATGCTTTTTTTTCAGGCTTAGATTATTAAGAAGTATAGAACTCATTTTCTAAATTTTCGATAATGACTGAAAAATTCGAAAGTACTTAAAAATACGGTACAAGACATTAATTTCGGACAGTTCATCTACTATTTTGATTCTGATGGACAACATATATTTCTTTTAATCAATTCGCTCCAAGCAAGCGATAATGCCACTAAGACGCAAGGGCCTACTTGGAGTGAAGGGGAATGAAACGACTTTAAAAAGAACCGGAAACAGGGATAAACCTGTACTCCTGTCCATACACTGGAGAGGAGTATGAACCGGGCGCTAGATTTGAACTCTTTTCTTTCCGTTGTATCTGAAAAGGAAAAATGACAAATCTCTAATAAATTTAAATTTAATATTTTACAAACTTGTAAATGTAACGTTAAATTAATTATTATTTTTTTTAAAATCCGATATTAATTTTTAATTAGTTATTAAAGGTAATATTTAGTGGGGGCAAGTGTTTGTGGGGAAATCCCTATTTATATTTATTTTTATTTTTATGCAAACAGTGAAATTAATTCCAGCTGGCCTAGAATTGAATATCTTAGTTAAGAACTTGCGCTATCCGACAAGAATCGAACCCGTATTCACTTTTCTCTGACAAAAAAAGGGAATGCAAGTTCGATTCCTTTCGGGACGAACATTTTCTTTAGTAAGAGATGTTTATTTCACAAAAAATAAATAATGATATCTACCCAAACACATACATCCATTAAATATAATGTATGTAGTAACAACAGACATACACGAATACACCGGCAAACACACACACATACACACATACGCACGCACACACATACACACACTCGCACGTACGCAAACTCTTTCTCTCACACACACACACACACACACACACACACACACACACACACATATATATATATATATATATATATATATATACACACACACACACAAACACACACATATGCGCAGTTTCGGGTGTATTCAAACATTCACAGGCCAAACTCACTTCACCAGGGAATAGCCTGCAAGATAGACTTGCATTGGTCTACAGTTGACACAAAACGTGTATACATATGTGGGACTGTTCTAGAGGATTCTTGATAATTTCTAAGTTTTAGTTTGTATGATATAAAGTCAAATTGATATAAATTATATGAATCGACAGGACTGTCACACAAGAAACTTTGTGATCATGAATGACAGTTAAATTGAGCTCTGATCTGGGATTTTTTTGTTTTGAAAAGGGCATTACGACCGTTTTCTGTAAATTTGTAACTTTAGAAATGATGATACAGTCAAGATGAATATCAAAAAAAAAAAAAAAAAAAAAATTAAAGGAAACTCTCTGCAAAAAAGGAGAAACATTTAATTGCGTTTTCATACAACAATGCGTTCAACGTCGAGCCTGGTTAGTACCTAAATATAAATTTGGAATGATGCAATGGATAATGGCTCAGAATGTTTTATAGGAGGACCGAGTTCCAATTCCATTATATTCACTTACGCGCAAATAGCCTTTGAAAAGTTTTGAATCCATCTCATCTCCTCCACGTCAGTAAATTTGATCTAAAAAAAATTTAAAATCATTTCGATACAAAGGGTTGATAAGTAAAAAACAAATCAATGTAAATATTGTATTTGAGAAACACTAAGAAAATTCTTTTAATGTCACCATTACCAGTAAGTAAATAGGTAGATATAATTGTATATTTTTTGTTTAAATACAGTAAAATGATTTACACAAATCCAAACTAGTGTAATGTTAACAGAGTCAGCCTAGTTGACTATTACTTCAGAATTTTGAGATATGTGATTATACAATATTTGGCCCAATCATAGTAAAAAGCTATTCATTAAAAGCAGTGACATAGTGTATATTTATTTTTGTCCATTTAGTGTCAGGTATAAATCATGAAAAAAGAAATGGTTCTGGAAAGATAAAGATGCATTTCACTTTTATTCATTGAAAAAACAAAATATTTGGATATTTTAAAAGGAATTTTATTTTTGGGTATAAAATTCCTGACATAATCGGACCGGACACAAATTCTATTTCTTTTCTGTGAGTTGCATTCTTGGGAAAAATTTCCCTTTGCTTCCTCCAGTCTGATTTCAGATTTATCTTTCCCTTCGACTGGCTGCCATTCAAAATAGAGTTCAGTTTAATGTTATTTAACTCATAGCTGAAGAGAGAAGATAGGGATTTTTTTTGAATCGAGAGAACATTTGAACTTTTCCTGACTGATTAAATATTTGGTATCCATCTATTAAAAAGTAATATTGTAGATCAAAAGAAGTGTCCTATATAAACATAAAAAATGTCTGTAGACATGGTAAAATATATTTTAGGGTCAATTTCATTGTGACCTATTTTAAACATTTGATAGGTGATTTGAAATACTAATCTTTTTTCTTCAGACTTGTGTACTGTCTCCACACACACACACATATACATATATATATATATACACTTGCGTATATATATATATATATATATATATATATGATATTATATATATATATATATATATATATATATATATATATATATATATATATATATATATATATATATATATATGTATATATATAGATATATATATACACATTACACACACACACACACACATATATATATATATATATATATATATATATATATATATATATATATATATTTTAAGAGATTTTTAAAAGTTTATACGTTCTTTTTATAGATAGAAATATTTATAAATGCTCTGTTTAAATAAACAGTAAACAATAGTTACCGGTGAATATCCGAAAATTTTCCAAAATTTGAATAATTATTGGACTTTGTCCATTTCCTAATAATGCGACGTCATTTGTTTACATTTGATACGCATTGAGCAGATATGAATGTATGCGAGAAAAATGGATTGTTTAAATTTGAAACGTTTGTAATTCTGTGGCCCAATGGTAAAATCACGGTTCAGTATAGGACATTTTCTATGAAAATTTCTCTGGCATTCAGGCCGGTAAATGTTGTTTAATACTAACATTTACTTAAATATTTGTATCTATAAAAAGACAAATATTTTAGGGTTAATTTATATATATATATATATATATATATATCATGTAATCAAACAAAGTTATCAGTTTTAAGTCCAAAATTTGGATAATGAAAGGTAAAAATTTTAAATTTAACGTTTTGTTTATAAAACCGAATAACCCTCAAAAGACAAAAAGTTTAATTTTCTGTGATATAATCATGTAATGAAAGTTGCTTTTGACAAATTTCATTTAACTTTGACCTTAGAACAAAGAATTTCAAAGGTGTTGACTTTCAACATGACCCATCATTTACCAGGAAAGATCTATAATAACATTTAGTGGACTTGGGAACTCTAATTTCGTGAAAATCTTTTAAGACAAATATTTTATAAATTTCAGGCAACATTAATACCAACTATTTGACCAAGGAATGCCGAATGTTACCGTGTATGGAAACAACTAATTTTGTAATTGCCATTAACAATACTTTCTCCATTACAAAGCTTATTTTTCTTTATGGTGCTTGTTGCTCAGTTTATTTTAGCATAAACCTTTTCGAATGGTTACTCGCTTTTTTCTTCTTTTTCTCTTACCTTCGATGAAAATAACACCAGATTAAGAAAAATTGGCAAATATGAATAATTCAACATCTCAGCTACTTTTTCAGTAAAGAACAGGTAAATACAAGGCAAACCTTTGTATTTAAAGCACGGAAGATGAATGTTAAAATAATTTCAACGAGTGTAACGATAAATAGCAATAGAAAACAATAAAATAAAATCTGAATTTAGAGAAAGAAGGCAAGTCGTAATTTTTAGGCGACCTTGACGCGAGCTCTTGGCCGACGTGCACGGACAAGCTATGATGCAAATGTTAATTATTGGCTTAAGTGTTCATTCTGTAGAGGAGATAAAGTAACCGAATATGGTGCCTAAAATAACATGGTGGCTAGCTAGTTAGACTCGCAAATCGCTTCGCTCATGTAGTAAGTTCGATTTGCAGTGGGTGTCATAAAAATGGCGCTAGGAAATCTGCAATAATACCATCCTCCTCATCGACATATTGCAAGAATTTTGGCAGACAAAACATATTTACTTCCATTGTGATATTCAAGAATATGAAAAAAAAAGAAAAAAAAAGAGAATATATTATTTATTTATCTATATATCTAAGTATTATAGTGAAACACACCTATTCTATAGTTAATAGACTCTCCCACCTATAATAAGTAGGAGTAGTAGCAGTCGCTCAGAGAGTCGCTCAGCGAGTTGGTCAGTCAGTCAATGTCGGACATTAAAGTATCAGCCACCACAACTAGATTGCTGCGTCATTAACTCTTATATCAAGTTCCTAACGTTTTGTACGTCGAACCTTTTTAGGACCGACTTCGTGAAATACAAGCCTCCACTGTGAAACTACTCTATAACACTGAGATACGGGAATGACATAGTTCTGATAGCGGACTCAGAAGGAGAACGACAAAAACTCCAAGTCAACTTAGCTAGGGTAATGCAGAAGAAAGAACTGTTAGCTATAAGGATAAAATATATAGTCGTCAGCAAAACATATAGCCAGAGGTGTAAGCTTGGAATTGGTAACATGAGGATCATAAGTATTTATCTATATCTAGATGAGGTATTATAATTACTTCCATTATTCGGACTGTTATCCTTGTCTTCATTGCTATATTGACAACGTTTCGGCCTCTATATCTCTAAGATGAGGTATTATGATTACTTCCATTATTTACATTATTCGGACTGTTATCCTCATCTTCATTGCCATATTTACAACGTTTCGGCCTCTATATCTCTGAGATGAGGTATTATGATTACTTCCATTATTTACATTATTCGGACTGTTATCCTCTTCTTCACTGTCATATTCACAACGTTTCGACCTCTATATCTCTGAGATGAGGTATTATGATTACTTCCATTATTTACATTATTTGGACTGTTATCCTCGTCTTCATTGCCATATTACCAACGTTTCGGCCGTTGTACGCTCCAGCCTTCTTCAAGAGACTGGAATTTCGAACCGAACCTTTTATTTCGTTCAACGGGATAGTATTTTCTAGTTCCTTGTGCCATGCCTCTTCCGGATGTCTCAGTTATTTCCCTTTAAATCATAATGAGGAAAAAGGGCTTGAAAAATTTAAGCCTCACCGGATATACTGAAGGAAGAAGATGAAACAGCGATGAAACCATATAATGAATTTGGGTGAATGGATCGTAGAGCTGGAAGGGATGATAAAGTTTGTATGAGGTCAAGAGTTGTATTAGTTACTTTGATCTGTGATAACCTCATTATGAAAATAAGCCGTTTCTGAAGGAATTCGGGACTGAATTGGGTGTTTAAGAAAATGAAGAGATTATGTAGGAAAATAAATATTTGTTAAAAGCCCTTTTCAATTAGTGGTCGTCGTTCACTCAGTTAAGTGCCATACGTAATACACGCTTCGACGATCATGTTTGTTTCGATTCGTAGTTGACCAGGCAGAAGATTTCCTCGCAATAGGTTGCCATATTTTAATGTTGTTGACTAGTTGCCAATCAAGGCTGTTTATAATATTATTTAACCCATAGCTCATAGGAGAAGAGAGAGATTGATACATCAGGAAAGGGTATTTGAGCGTAAGTAAATACAACGAACTCCACTGGAATTCGAACTCGGCTCTTTGATTTCTCACTCCGACCCGATATTTCACTACAAGTCACATCCTCATTATGTGTCCGAGAAATTTAAATTGTCGCTTTCCGATTTTAGATATATTTTTTTTATTTCCATTTTGCTTAAAACTTTCGAGTTAGTCCCATGCACCGTCCTGAGTATTCCCAGCATCCTTCTGTAGAACACTATCTCTCTTGCTTCATGTCTACTCTACATATGTCAGGGAATTGACCAGCATTTACTCTCTTATAGGATCAGAGATATTACAAATGAGTTTTCTTTGTTCCTAATGAAATATTCTTATTTCATAATATTGGCATCTTGACTTCACTCACTTTCTCACCGAAGTGACGTATCTTCCATCTTTCTGCAAATATTTTAATGGAAACTGTTCTGATGAATTTTTTTACCCCTAGTATCTCGATTACATGAATTTAAGCGTTCTACTAGAATGGCAATTAGGTCTCACCGTTTTAATGTTGAACTAACCAGATGCAACCGCCACTTCTATCTTAATAGTCTATTTTCTCGCACTTCCCACTTATGGAACTCCCTTCCGATTTCTTGCTTCCCTGTCAACTACAATATTCAAAAATTTAAATGCTACGTCAATCGCCATTTCTGTCTTTTTCAACACTATTCCATTACTAACCTAAAGACTTCTCATTCACTTTCAGTCCGTGTAACCAATGCAATATCGCCTCGTTTAGATTTTGGAAGGTAGTGTTTGCTATTCCAGTGTGACTTCAGATTTGGGTGTCATATTTTTTGCTGTAACTCTTCCCAGGTATTTCCCAAATAAATGTATTGCTTGATATTCATCACACACACACACACACACACACACACACACACACACACACATATATACATATATATATATATATATGAAGAAATATAGTCTTAAGATGTGCTATATTTATGGGATAAAGTGCTCAATATCAGAGATAGAGCGTTTGTAAATATAAAAGTGAACATAGCAGTCAACCCTTAGAGGCGACAGTCTGTTTCATGCTAGATGCAATCGTCAGGCCAAGCATGAAACAAACTGTCGCCTCTAAGTGTTGACTTCTATGTTCACTTTTATATATATATATATATATATATATATATATATATATATACGCATACAGTGCCCGATGGTTAAATTGTCGTGTAAATTGCACAAAAATAAAAGTAACACCGGCATCTCATTTTAACAAATACATTTACCAAAATTACACAAAAATATCTTGAAATACTAAAGAGTAAATTTATTCAATAAAATCGCCATTTGCTTCAACCGCGGCCTCCAGATGACTTTGGGATCTCTTGCATCTCTTCTGGACTGTCTCCTTGTTTAAGTTGGTGAATGCTTACATAGTCCTTGCCTTCAGTTCATCTTTCGTATTACAAGGAGTTTTGTTGGCTTCTCCCTTGACTGCGCTCCACACATAATAATCAAGGGGTTTCCGTCTGGGGAGTTAGGTGGCCAGATGTAAGAATTGGTGTGGTCGCAGAAATTATCTGACAGCTATGAGAGTGTTCTCCTGATTGTGTGGCATGTTGCAGACTCCTGTTGCCAGACATAGAGCCTACCAGCAGCCACACTCTTAACCCAGGGCAGCACTACTTATTCAACGCATTAATGAGGCTCTCACCAACAAATACGGGAGTTTTTTTCTTATCCGAACGAAGAAAGTGAGTTTTCCTAGCAGCTGTACCTTCGTAATCACCATTAGATTCATCCAACTCTTTCTGAAACCTCTGCACTGTCCTTAGACTGGCACCCAAAGACTTTGAGATGTTCGGATTGGAGCTTCCGGCGTGAATGCCAAGCAGTACAGCATGCCGTTTCTAAATTTTTGGCGGAGTGAATTGCGTCATGGTGCTATTTTTCGCATAGATGGTGACCAACTGACCCTACTATGTTGTGCAGTCGACAAAATAAAAAAAAACAAAAAAACAACGCGCATGCGGGAAATCTAAAATGGCGACTATTCACACTAAGCATATATATATATATATATATATATATATATATATATATATATATATAAATTCAATCTTTGACAAAGAGATATTCACCAAATAAGAACGGTTAAATTAAGAGAAGACTCAATACAATTTTCATAAAACGAATATATATATAATATATATATATATATATATATATATATATATATATATATATATCCGATGCGATGAGAACGAAAGTAATATATAAATTCCAACGTTCACAGCAATAATCCAAAAGAGGACTCGATTCCGATAGTAGAGCGATAATTTTTTATTTATTATAATTTTATCATAAAGACAAAACCAATTTACTCACTACAAAGATGCAAC
>CAHIKZ030000290.1:1487500-1507500 GCA_903632075.3 Acanthosepion pharaonis
CCTGGGATTTTATCCACTTTTTGGATAAGAAGCTTAGCTTTTTGTCCGCTGGTATTTTGTTTTATTACCGTGATATGAATGCAAGCATAAGAGATGATTATGGGAGAAGGATAGTGATTAACTCTTGACCTGAAGAATGTAATGTTGTAGTATTTCACAAAGCAGCAGTTCTTGGAAAAAAGCTGTCTGAGTTAAAATTGAGAGTGACAGGCTGGTTCGGACGCACTATGGAAGACTTATGTTGTAAATGTCTGCATTGGTGGAACGAAAGAATGGTGCTTGTCCGAACATTTTAGCATGGAAATAGTGATATCTGGCGAGGCGATAGGCATTATCAAAGATCTCCTGTTTGATGAAAGGATACATGGAAGAATGCGGTATGATATGACATAACCAGACAACCAATAAAAATACAAAACGTAGTAAGAATGAAAGAATAGATTTACCTTATAATTTTGAAATAATTTCAAGTATAGATCCATCTTTTTTTTGTTTGATTTCAGTCAATAAAACAATATGATGACCTTTTCTAAAAAGCTCGTTTATACGCAACTGAATAAAAATCATGTGTACTAACTGTGCTCATGTGTTATGAAATATCACCCCCTCCACTGAACGATTTCCTCAGAGATGAAGAGGAGACTAGAGGCAACAGTAATGTGGTTCTACAGGAGGATGCTGAGAATAGAATTGACAGAACATGTGAGCAACAGAAAGGTGTAAAAGAAAATGGGACAAAAAAGACAATAATACTGAGAATCAGAAAGAGATAGTTGAAATTTCTGGGGCACATAATAAGGAAAGGGTGTTTAGAGATTCTAACACCCACAGGAAACATGGAAGATAAAAAAAGAGTCAGAAGGAAAAAGTGAGTAATATACTGTTGTGACCAAGGAAATGGTTAAAGAAATAACAAAACAAGTGTTACATATATATATATATATCATATATTAAACAGTAAGTACAACAGAAGAGTATTACACGACTAGTGAGTGCGTGTCGGTTGACCAAGCGTTCAATCTATTCGACTGTTAATATTTAACAGCCCCACTCTCCACGAGGGATATATGTGGCACAAGGCAGAGTTTACCGTGGGTTCTCCGAACCCGTAGGCTCGGTAAAAATATTCCCTTAGAAGCCGTATAAACGGGTCCGGGCCTGTCTACCTCCCCGGACGAAACTTTACTCTTCGGCAAAGCCTCGTCCGGGTTCGTCTCTGCCTTTGGGCAGAGAGTTCGACAGCAGCTGCGAACAGTCACAGCCCGGTAGAACAATCTATTCGACTGTTCCCCCAAGGCCTTCTCTCCTACTAATCTTATAGTAGGCGGAAGAGTCCAACATAGACTCTTTAGAGGGAGGACACCACAACATATGCATAACCAGATTTTGTAAATGGGTGGAAGAGCAAGAACAGGGATAGTATAGTACATGGTCAAATATTGATTAGTGCTACAAGGGAGGTAGTGGAGACCCATGACTGAATGAACACGGTACGTAAAAAAAGACACAAATTTAACTAAATCTTAAACAACACAATTGACGTCAGTGTGGCTTAAACAAATAAAAAGTAGAAAGAAAAACGTAAAATTAACCAAAAAGCTTTACTAAATACAACATTTTCTACTCTGTTCAGAAATGACACAAGTTGTTTATGATTAGTCAACTTAAAATGACTTGTTTTCAGTTTATTAGATCCAGAATACTAAGTTACACAACTTCAATTCTTCGGTCTTTTTCTTTATATGAATCTAAATAATATACAGGGTGTCCCCCAAAATTTGACATCATTTTAAAAGCAATTATCTTAAAAAACTACTAAGTTTAGCTCAATTAAATTTAACAGCTTAGGTGTTGAACATCATAAGTTTATTACGGGACAGATTTCATAAGTGTTCAATATATGCACCGCATATGACACGGCACACGTCAAGTCGGTAGGTAAGCTCTTGTCAAACATGTTAATGTTGATGATGGTCTACCAGATCCTTTAGCCCTACATGAGCAGCCTTCCTCTTTAAATTTTGTAGGTCTAATTTGGGCGCAATTGTTTTAGCTTCCATATTGATATCGTTTTCTATTTTTTTTTTAGTGCTTATGTTATCTTTGACTAATTTATTGTATGTATGTGTGTGGGGGGGGCGCTTAGTCCATATAAATTTCTAGTTTTGTCCGTTATCTTTCCTACATAGTTCTATGGACGTCACTTTTGAAATGTTCTGACGCTCATACACCACCATATAGTAATCCTCTACCTTGAGTGGCTCTTTGGCCTTGTATTGAGTGAACATTAGTAGAAAATGTCTGCATGTAAATCTATGTCTATGTTTACGCAATTTTCAACACACACAGTTTATTTTCAGAGATGGTACTGCTGTCACTGAGAATGTAGGTTTATTTGAGTACATCGTCATTTACAATACCGTAGAATAATGACCCGGAAGCTTATCTCGCAGACCATTAATATTGAAGTGAGCCAATGCTCAAACAGAGCCATACTTTTTTTTTTAGTCTTGTAATAGACTATTCTAGGCTTACTACATAGCTTGGGTACTCTAGTCCAGTATGTGAGAATAAACTACTAGATGTCCCCCAAAATTTGACATCATTTTAAAAGCAATTATCTTGAAAACTATTAAGTTAAGCTGAATGAAATTGAAAAGTTTAGGTGTTGAATATCATAAGTTTCTTATGGGACCGATTTTATAAGTGTTCAATAAGTGCACCGCCTGTGACACGGCACATGTAAAGTAGGTACTTAAGCTCTTGCCAAAGACGCTGATGTTGATGATGGTCTACCAGATTCTTTAGCCCTGAATAAGAAGCATTCTTTTTTAATTTTTTGGTATCAACGCCAAATTTGTTTACCAGTTGGTGAACTTTTTCCAAATATTGCATTGATGGCAAGCTTTACAGTCTTGGATGACTGTGTGAGAGCATATCTCAAGGCGCAAAATGACTTCTCTTTGGGAGTGAACAGCGTGGAACAACCTGAAAACAGAACCAAAATAAAACATTAAATATAAAATCCTGATCCGTTTCTATACATTTTGTGAAAATTTGAGGTTATTTCAACAAGAATTGCCAAAATTATTTGAGTACATCGTCGTTTACACTATCGTAGAATAATGACCCGGCAGCTTATCTCGCAGACCATTAATACTGAAGTGAGACAATGCTCCTACAGAGCCATGTTATTTTTTAGTTTTGTAATAGACTATTCTAGGCTTACTACATACCTTGGGCACTTTAGTCCAGTATAGGAGAATAAACTACAAGATGTCCCCCAAAATTTGACATCATTTTAAAAGTAATTATCTTGAAAACTACTAAGTCTAGCCGAATAAAATTGAAGTTTATTATAGAACCGATTTCATAAGTTTTCAATATCTGCACTGCCTGTGACACGGCACTCGTCAAGTCGATAAATAAGATCGTGTCATGCACGCTGTAGCATGTCTCTGGTAACAGTGTGGAAGTGATTCTCTGCTTGATTCATAAATGCTAACAGGAAGAGGGGGGCATAGACCAGTCCCTTGACATATTCACATAAAAAGAAATTACAGGTTCGGTGACCGCGGTGGTCATTTCATCAGAAAACCCTCTTCATCTCCACCACAACCGATGCATTTCTCGATATTGCGTCATCGTTATTGCATCAGATTTTTATCACGCCCAGACACTACTATCTCTACTGTCGATTAGTTGTCCTATGGCTATTATCTGCAATGGACGTTACTCCAAGGAAGCGCGCGAAAATTTTTAAGATTGCACGAACACACTGGCAAGCCTTACCTGTGAGCAAATCAAAGTACTATAGATTAGCCCGGAAACTCTCCTGATTAAAATCCAATCGAGGATCTATGCTCAATCTGCAAGGAACGACTTCATGGAATGGACAAACGAAGTATTAACATGTGCAATGGCTCATGTTTCATTGGAAAAAATGCGAAAAAAAGTAAATAATAACGGAATTGTTTTGTTTCAATTAATTTGCACAAGGGTGTATGTGTTTTTTTTTTTTAAATTAGATTAAAAATTTGTAATGAATTAAGAACCAATTGCGTAACTACATGCTGGACTCAGATATGGAGGCGGAAGAAATACCGCACCTCGGTCCTCCTCTTTGAAGAGGGGGAGGAAGGATGAAGAAACCAACAAGGAAGAAGAAGCTGACTGGACGGCGTAGGGCGGTGTGGGTCATAGACAAGCCATGTCCGAATCCGTCTATGCGTCATAACCTGGATGCGAGGGTAGACCTTGTCCAAGTCGATGCCAAGGGCCGGTTGATCGTTGCCGATATTGTCGTGAAAAGTGGTTCATTCCGGATGGTCGTGGTTTATGCACCTAAAGACCGGAAGGAGCGTACTCTGAAGTCGGCCAATGGCCTGTGCGAGGCGTTTAGGCGGCATTTCAACGGCCTTTTTATCAGAGAGCCTGGTCTCTGTGACGAAGACTTTCGCAACTATTTGGCTGGCTTTCTTCGGCTTTTTCCGACTGAAGCGGCTAGAAACGAGAGGGAAATCATGGAGGGCGAAGTTTATGCGGCATTGAATAGGATCGGCAGTGGCAAGTCCCCGGGACTTGATGGTTTGACGCTATGAATTGTGCTTGAGGCTGTCGCATATCTTTGTTCCGATTTTGACTGCCGTGTTTAACAACTGGTTCCGCCAAGGAGCCGTCCCTGACCGAATCTCCAGGGGTGTGATCACGCTGTTGAAAAAGGACAAGAGTTTTGGGATGGATTTAGATAATTACAGGATTGTAACTGTACTAAAGACAGGGTTTAAGATTATGGCCTAGATCCTGTCGGAGCGTTTACAGTCAGTTGCCAAAATTCTGTTTGGACCCGATCAGGCTTGTTCTGTGAAGGGCCGGACAATTCAGAGCAACCTGCCGCGCTGATCAATTTAGATCAGTCCAAGACATTTGATAGGGTCGACCATCGGTACCTGGCTACTGTCCTGCAGGTCGCAGGATTAGAACTCGGCTTCTGCCGGTGGATTAGCCTCCGGTATCCCTCCACAAATGCTGTGGCGCAGGTGAACGGAAAGCGGTCGCGCAATTTTGTGCTGTCTCGGTCGGTTCGTCAGGGTTGCCTACTGTCGCCCCTCCTTTACCCTTTGGCGTTGGAGCCACTCCTTCGCCGGCTGAGAGTTAGGGCGTGCAATTCGGCCTTACGCGAAATCGTTGTCCAAGGTGGGTCTTGAGCCAGGGTTTCCGCCTACGCCAATAACATGTTCACTTTCGTGTTAGCCCGTAGCGGCAGTGACGTGGTGCTGAAGGCGCTTGAACGCTACAAAAAGATCACGGTGGCCAAGATTAACCGCGACATGTATTTAAGATTGCGGCTTTTGTCTTGCGTCGACATTCCGTGCCTCTTTGGTTGGACAGGGGCCCGTTTGAATTCTCAGAGTGTGATTCGGGCTCGGACTCCACCTGGAGAAAAATTGGTCTGAAGTATTGGCAAAGGTCGGTGCGTCGGTCGAGGTACCGGTTAATTGTATATATTTTCTGTAAGGAACGTCAGAAGTCGATCGATTTCTTGCTCTCCTTCCTCTTGTGGGGTGGCCGCAAGCATCACATCGACAGAAATGTCTGTGCCCAACGCCCGTGTCATGTGGGGCTTGCGAGTCACCACCACGCCTGGAGGTTGCCTTTCCAACGACGCACGTTGGCAGAGGATAGGATCTTAACGGGGAGTGTGAGGGCTTTATCATCAATCGTAGGCCTCGGGATTAGTCTGATTTCTCCCTCTAGTGTCGATCGGCCTTGAGAGTCATTCCTCAGTTTAGTGACCTTTCTCGGCATAGGCGAGTCTCGTATCAGGAATTAGTAGAGAGGGTCGTAAAGGATCCGCTTTGCGGCCGGTCCCGTTGTCGGCGACCGAGTTGCGCTCTTTCTGGTCTTGGGCAGATTATCTCAGCAACCCTGAATTTTCGCTTACCTGGTGATTGTTTCGGAATCGGCTATCTCTCAGTGATGTAGCGTTCAAATGGAGCTTGGCGGATTTGCCAGACTGTCAAAGATGTGATCTTCGCTTAGAGGAAACGGCTTCGTACGACTTCTACCACTGACCTCGGGTGCGCCCCCTTTGGTCCTATGTCACGAATTGACATCTCGTATCGCTCCCAGAAACTTCGTGATCATTGAACGCACATACGCGTGTAACAATGTGTCTCCCCCGTATTCTGGGTTGAAACGGGTGGTATTTCTGACGCGGCTGGCCAAGGCTCGAATGGTGACTTGTAAGACGCGAATGGAAGAAATCTTGCAATGCGATCGCTATTATCGTCAGGATCTGATCAGATTCTTTCAGCATCAGCCCAGAATGAAGATTAGAACTGATAGAAAGCAGTTGGCATCGATAGATTTCAACGAAAGATGGGTAACTGTGGCGAACCTTGATTGCCTAAACGAGGCGAGCCATTACTTCCTTTTTTAAGTACCCTAATTCACAACGGGGTATTTTTTTAATCCTTTTCCTCTCCGTTAGCGAGAGAGCCTGTTGATTTTGTTGGAAGACATAATACAACGGTCACTCATATTTTCATGGAGTAGATGGATTCAACTAAAATGATTTCTTTTTGGGGCGGTCATCACCCCCACGTCATTTCATTGATAATATATATATATATATATATATATATATATATATATATATATATATATATATATATATATAGTAAAAAAAAAGAAAGAACAGTAAGCTATATAATCCGGTGTTCTTATATTTGATATGTAATAATAATTTTTAAATAATTTAAGTAATTCTATTACATTTATTTGTTTTAAAATGAAATCTAGTCTATTAGTAATTAAAAGTAAAAATAATATTTTAAAATTGTAGTTCAATATAACGTATTCTAATCCCCTTTCAGAAAGAATCTTTATGCATACAAGTACGAATATAACTGAAAAAAGGCCGAAAACCTTTTTTCCGTTGATAAAAAAAAACAGACGACACGCGTTGAACTGATGTCATAATTCGTTGAAAAAGGCACCTTACCCAGACTTACTTTCTTTTTCGAACGTAACTCATAATTGATACAAAAATAGTTAATAAAAATGAACATGCTACCACCCCTGTCTAAATGATTGGATTTCTATGTATCCTTAGAAACAAAGAATTATGAATGTATGTGCTTTTAAAGCTAAGTAAATTTATTCCAAAAAAGTTATTCCAAAATTCGCTTGAAGATTAAACAGAACTAATGCTTTTAATTTAATTATATAATTAAATTTGAAGTTTTTAGCTTCAGCTTTTGAAACATGGTAATTCCTGTATAGCGAAGGAACCATATTTTTAAATCAGTTAATTTATAATATATATATATATACACAAAATTGTACATATTCGGATTTTTAGCCCATAGGGTGTTTTAATTCCAGTAGGTGCCCAGTGTGTGTGAGGTATTTTGGTGTTGAAGAAGGATTGATGACGGATAAATGCTTATGGTGAACGAATATATTGTAATGAATGAATGGGTCGTGAATCCGATTCGATAGATATAAGATTGCTTGTGAAGACCAACTTTGACCGTCTCCCCTTTTTTCGGCCTTGTGCCACAATTACTGTATCAGTAATAAATTTTACACGCTGTTAAATGTATAAACCAAGATACAACCCAAAATTACTTTTACAACATTCGGAGGAGGGTTCATGATACCAAAACAAAGTAAAATGTCCATATAAACATATGTGAAAAAGGCCATCAATACAGCAACTCATAACAAATGTTCAAAATGTCCTCCGCTTGCTTGCACAAACGCATGCACCCGTCGGATCATTGACTGACGGACCATTTCAAATATTCTCACACGGTGTCGAATGATTTCACAGGCTCACATGACAGGTTGGTGAAGCGTCTCTGCATTATTAATGTTTGTTGCATAAACCGATTGTCTTAAGTGCCGCCACATAAAAATCCAAAGGAATTAGCTCGGAGGAACGTCTAGCCCATGAAACTGGTCCTCCCCTGCCAATCCATCTTTCATGGTGGATGTCAGCCAGTGCATGTGACTAAAAAACGCTGGAGCCCAATCATGCATGAACCATCTTCGTATTAGCAGGGGTACATCCTCTAGCAGGTCTGGAAGTGTGTTTGAAATTAATTCCCTGTAGACAGCACCTGTAAGATGTGCTGCGAGAACATATGGACCTACCAGACAGTAAACTGATGCTGTTATTTTACTATGAGGATTCCGATCCGCCCACAAATGTTGGTTATGTAAATATGTTATTCCATCACTTCCAAGTTAAAAGGCAAACAACGGATCAGCAGTTTGCGCAAGCACGACTGCCTTCAGTCTAGGAAACACAATCTGATACAAACGTGCAGCCTCGCGTCCATTTGCGCGTCGGTAGTAAAAATCATATCTACTTGCTCACGACATGAATATCCTGCCATTGTTAAACGGAACACTTCTCAGTTAACTCACTACTACACAGGTTAAGCGTTGAAGACAGACTAGCAACAAATGTACAGGAATGACAAATGTAACCCAGTCTATATGCAACACAGCGCCATCTACTGTAAAATTTCTTTAAACTTAACTCTAAAACGAAATATTTTTTGACATGTTTATATGGACTTTTGTCCTTGTTTCAGTGTGAAGAACCCGCCCCAAATTTTTGTGAAATTATTTTGAATACACCTATAGACACACACAAGCGCGTATGCGCGAGCACACACACACACACACGCACACACACACACACACACACACACACACACACACACACACACACACATATACATATATATATATATTCGTGTGTGTGAATAAAGACGTTTATTTCTTATGTCTTTGATAAAGGACAGAGGCGTGTCCGAAAATTCCGACTTTAAAATCTTTCCCTTCGTGCTTTGGTTTAGTCAAAAGGCATACTAATATATAGTAAATATCATCAGTCTACTATATAAATAAAGCGAAGTGTACGTGTGTCCGTCCGTTCGTCCATTTTTCTATCTCGGAGAATCATAAACAACCTGATGTAACAGGTAGTAACTACTGTAGTTACATACGATTAAAAAAATAAATAACTCGTTTAAATATCATTCAGAGTGAAATATTTAAAAAAAAACAATTCTTTATTAAAGGTTTAACTTTAATTTCGCTTTTCGTCGCAGTTGCAATTGATGTCGTCTAATTAAACTCTAATTAAAACTTAAGTATGGTACGCTTATGTTCCTTTTATCTCCTAGTACGTATACTGTGAGGTATTCAAAATATTACATAGTTTGGATTCAGTAATGTCTTTTAAGACTGAATTTATATAAAGGGATCGTCAAGAATGGTAATTTCAAAAGAAACAAATTTGCGGGAAAAATAAGAGTAAACAAACTACGGAGATCTGTTGCGTATACGAAGAAAGATTATGCCGAATTAGGATGTCGAATAATGATAAAATAATTTTATTATTTCTAAATACTTATAACTTTTACGTACATAGGACACGGAAGGTAAAAGTCCGAACGCCTTCGGCTGGCATTGGCAATATTATTATTTTTTGCCTTTTTATTCCTCGAATTTCATTCACTGGCCAATTAAATCTAAAATGACGTATATATATATATATATATATATATATATATATATATTCTAAGTCCAGAAAAGAAATCACTTGTTCGAACACAAGAAAAATTAAATAAAAACTTAATCGCAGGACATTGTCTGTCGTATTTAATGAATATATATATATATATATATATATATATATATATATATATATATATATATATATATATATATATATATAAACACAGCATCGCAATATAAAAAGTAGGGTCTGGATGGGATTTAAAACATGTTAAAAATATGGGACTAAGTCAGATGTTAAATTTTATCCGTATTTGAGCTGTTTCTTCCAAGTAAGAATTCTGGATTATTTTAATAACTTTTTTCCCTTTCCAACATAATTCTTTTTTATAGATTAAAAGTCTTCGTATATTATTCAAAGTAGATCACCAATTAAAATTCTTTGATTTGGTTTGGTTTCTTTTGTTTTATGCTATATCAAACTCAATGGGTTATTTAATACGGACAGGGTTTTTATTTCTGGTAATATTTTTTTTTCTTGTCCATAAAATGTATAGATAGATAGATAGATAGATAGATAGATAGATAGATAGATGTGAAAAAGAAGAGAGATTGATTTGGTTTGGTTTGTTTTACTGCATACCAACCTCAATGGGTTATTTACTCCCGACACGATTTTTATTGCTGCTAATACTTTTTTTCAAATAGAGAGAGAGAGAGAGAGAGAGAGAGAGAGAGAAAGAAAAGAGAGAGAGAGAGAGAGGAAGAAAGAGAGAAAGAGATTGGTTTGGTTTGTTTTACGGCATATCAACGTCAGTGGGTTATTTAATGCCGACAAGAATTTTATCGCTGGTAATATCTTTTTTTTTCAAAAATGTAATGCTGGTAATATTTTTTTCACAAAAATATATTACTGGCTATATTTTTTCAAAAATGTATTGCTGGTAATACTGCATTTTTTGGTCATAATTTTTCTTCAAAAATTTATTGCTGGCAATAATCTTTTACAAAGTATTTTTGGTATTAATACCTATTTTTACATTTTCATAATGTTTTGAACCCAGTTTGGAGGTTAACTGTTTACTTATTGCTGGGACCCTAGCAGGTGCTACCACCCCGTGAAAATTTTTTTCTCCACAACCCTACAGTATAAAACATATTCTACGCGATTCAAAATCTGAAGTGATATTTTCTACCAAGAGCCGGGTTTTATTGTTAATGAAGAGTTTGGCTTTTATTTCACGTCATTCTTTTCATTAAAATTCTTTCATACTCTTATCAATACATATTGCAATATATTCAGCAACGGAGCTATTTATTTGTTTGTGAATAATCGCGTGTTAAGTTGTTACATAACTTAGCTCGTTTTTTTATAATTTATTTTAATACTTATTATTAATAATAATAATGAGGAACAGTGGCGTAGCTAGAGTAAACGCCCCCCGGGGGGGGGGGTTCCGCTCAAATGTCACCCCAATGACCCCGATACACCCTATGCTGAATGGTTAGCTGTAGCTAAATTTTCATACATGCTCTACCTCTACTTTACTCTACTGACCGGTACGTTACTGTTTACATGTATGATCCAAGACAAAATCCAATACCACAAAATAATCAGTTCAAATCCAAAGCTGAAAACATTGCTATTTTTCCTACTCACAAATTTCTCGACAATTTATTAGAAAATTTCTGACGGGGGGGCAAAACTGGGGGGTCATAAATTATTTCTGGGGGATCATATGCCCGCCTGCGAAACCCTGTGTCTCCACCAGTGTTTTCAGACTATTTTTGGCACCTTAGCCTGGTTGAAAAATTTTGTTGGGGGTGACGTTGTGTCACCCCTCCTGTGCCGTCCCCTTCGTCCCCCTAGCTACGCCACTGCTGAGGAATCGTTCAATAATGTACTCCCCTTTCTTGCTACTGATCCACTAAATGCTCAATGCCTCGACGATAGAAATCACTATGTTTTGATTCGAAAAATATCATCAAGGTACTTTTTAAGCTCCACATCGTCGTTGAACTAAACACCCCTCAAATTGCTAGAAAGCGACCGAAAAAGGTGGTAGTCTGAAGGAGCTAAATAAGGAGAATCTGGAGGGTGTGATAGAATTTTCCAACCGAGCTTTGTAATTGCATGTTTGAAATGTTGTCGAAACGTTGTTAATTCTTACTGTTTATTATAAACCGAGCATTTACTTAAATATTTGTGTCTATATAAATAACGTATAACAATAAAATATCTTAAAATAATTGGCGGACTTTGTCCATTTCGTAGTGTGTGACGTCATTTATTTACGTTTAGATACGTTTCGAGCAGATATGAATGTTCGGGGGAAATTATTGAGAATTGTAGTTTAAAAGCAATAAAGTGATCTTGCTAACCAGATGCTCCTCTGTGGCTAAATTGGTATAACACGTCAGGCTATATGACGGTTCCGTGTAGGATACAGGTTCGATTTCTGTCAGAAGACATATTTTCAATGAAAGTTTCTCGCACGTCCGGGCCGGTAAATGTTGTTAATACTGTTTATTATAAACTGAGCATTTACTTAAATAGTTTTGTCTATATAAATAACATTAAAATAATTGTCGGGTTTTGTCCATTTTTGTATATACATACATACATACATACATATATATATATATATATATATATATATATATATATATATATATATATATATATATATATATATATATATATATATATATATATATATATATATATATATATATAAACGACTATTTTCATATTCATAATTTTCTCATTAAAATACATTACCTATATTAATTTCAAAGCAAACTTATGTATTGCAACTATATTAAATTATTAAATAATCTTTACAAATTGTCCAAATACACTTTTCATCTTATACGTCTCAATGACGTCAGAGCTCAATCTTCTCAACATGAAACGTCTGCTTGTTTGAATATTTAACAAAGCGAAATCATCAGAACAAAGTTGTTGGCTGTGGCGCCATGCCTTGTCATTTTTTATTGATATTTATTTATGATTTGAACAAAAACAGAAGAGTTTCGAACAAAACTCAAAACTGGTAGCAGCAGAAGGTTGTTAGGAGAAAATTAAAGACTTTTTGCACAATTTTTATGCGAAAAAGAACACCATTCGAGAAGCGAAGAAAACGAAAAAGCAATGGCGTTGAGTTATATTTTTAATCCATTTATCAGATGCGCGTATATTGTACCGTTATTAAATTGTTATCATTCGTAATATTTTAGTTGGCAATTTTAGTCGTATTTTATTCAAAGATGCAGCGATCGATAGCGATTATATTTTCACAAATAGTGACATTACCTTAAACTAAATAACAAAAGCTCAAAATCTAATTCAACAGCGAATGAGAGATAGCTACTGTTTAGAGAGAAAATCGAATCGAGGCTTAATCTGTGAGGTCTGTGAAGTTGATTATTTGACTAACAATGATAAATAAATGAGGGTCAACAAAGGTAATCATCCAGCTCGCTATTTGCTATAGAATGCGAAACAAGACCTTTTGAAAGTGTGCACTTAATAATATAGAACGTAAAAACGTCAATCATGCCAGTCATTAGGGGAACAAAAGGGACGGTGCTAGGAAAAAACGTGAAGGGACCGTCCAGGAAACAGGATTACTGAAAATAAGTAGAATACTTCTAAAAAAAGACCGTGTACTGAAGGAACAGGGCTGTTACTTAAGCTCAAGTGTAAGCAAACAGCTAATACTGGTCTGTAAACCTAATACATGCAAATAAAACCAAACATCCAATTCGGTGAAACAGTCTTGGAGAATGTCGATCATTTTCCTTATTTTGTTAGACATCCGTCCCCTAGAATTGACCTTCAAGATGAGATACAACACCTTCTCAAAAGTGTAGGATCGGCTTTTGGTCGTCTTCGAGTTTTCCAAGATCTGTGTGTGATATGAGCAAAAGTGGAAGCGGTAGCATTGAAGATTACGAAGCTAAGATAACGATTGACCTTTGAAGAGGTCAAGATTGTAGTGCTCCGTGAAGCACATAAGAAGGAGTTTGTTCCACAATGTATCAGTTCTTGGAAAAAAGCTGTGTAATTGGAAATACCTTTGAGACACGGAGGAAATGAGGGCGATTTGGCTCCTTTAAAGTGGCGTATCCTAGTTGTAAATGTCTGAACTGGTTGAACAAAACAATGGAGCTCGTCTAAATATTTGCCATGGAACATGAGATAGAGTAGCAACAGTTTTGAAACGTTGCGACTCTGGGGAAAGAGGTTGCAGAGTGGAAAATAATTTTCCCCTCACAAAATCGTGCAAGCGATTTCGAACCCCATGAAAGCAGGAAAGAACAATTAATTCATAACATTTTTCATTTATTCCATACCAGAGTATTGATGTCTTATTTCACTTGGTTCTGTGATGTAGGTGGCCTTTAATGATTAAGTATAACTCAAGACTTCAATGTTAAGATAAGACAGTATTTAATTACAACCGCAAATAAATACTTAACAAGACCAAAGAAGTAAAAGTTAACCAAAGGTAATTAACCATTTCAGTGAATACTTTGTTAGTAGCGCTGCTCGGAGCAACGTCCAGTAAATCGCAAATCAAAACCCAAATCATCGACGTACAATAATTCACACTAATTCGACTGGATAGTTCCACTCAATAATCACTTCAGTCAGTAGCCTGATACCGATATTTGTACAACTGACGGAACCATATATATTCATAAGTCCAGAATGTCACACTTGAACCTCGGTGTCGGTCGTTATTTATTCCCTTCCTATATGACACTTGGTTTCCAGTAAAACCCACAAGAACTTACTGGAGTTAAATCTTCACGTTTAAAAATAAAATAAAATTTTTGTGATACATTGGTATTAACCGCAAACAGAAGTACTGACCTTGCCTTATAAGTGCAAAAGGTAATAATATCCAAGATATATTTGGAAGTTAAATAAATGTTGGTGAAACAAACGGGATATATTTTTTTGTGAACTGCTGACTTCAATGTGACAGTCTGATTTTCATGGCTTACAAGAGACTCAACTATCGATCGTAGAATCTGTTTATATTCTTTATCGTTCTGATCATTTTATTTATTTTAGATATTCTGATTTCAAAGTGTCACATTTAGTCATAAACGGGCTAAACTATGCGCATTCATTATGATAAAAAATTTCCAGTGTTTTTTAAAAATACAATCTTTTATTCATATAAATTCAAACCTCATTGTCCAGTCATTAATGTATTTTTCTTGATTTTATGTGACATTACATCATCTTTCAGATAAAATGCATATCCCATCATAAAAGAGAATTCTTGATTTTGATTAGGTAACATCTTGAAATTGTTGGAACCAGCAAAGTACAATTGAATCGCGATAAACAAGTTACCGATTGCTGGGAACACAAGTTTTATATTTAAGCTAACAATAATCTGTTAAGCGTTGGGTCGAATAACAGAATTTAAAACAAAGTTCTTAGTTTCCAACAATACCGTGGAAGAATAAAATAAATTAACCTGTAGGTATGTTAAATAAAAAATGTATATATGAGCAGACCACAATTCGTAAAGAAGTGTATGTTTACAAAATCTTATGAAAATGTTCTGAAGTAATTTTTTGTTTTTTTTTTTTTTTTTTTTTTTTATCAGAATCACCCCAGGCAAGGCAGTAATGCCACTAAAACACAAGAGGTTACAGGGTGTGGAAGAATTAGGAACAGAAACATTAACGATGAGCAGAAAGGGAAGAGAGTAATCAGGAGGACAGTAGATAGCGATTGACATTGCATTTAAATTTTTGCAGATTAAAATTGGCTGGAAAGCATGGAGCCGGTATGGAGTTCCACAAATGAAAAATGTGTGGAAAGAAAACTTTTAGCATAGAAATTAAGATACGTCTAGCCAGCTCACCTGTAGAGTGATGAGATCTCGACGCCAGTCTAGTGCTGAGCTTAAAATTAAAAAATCTAGACACCATAGCGAAGAACTCATCCGGACAATTACCATGAAAATATTTACAGAAAAATCACAGAGGCAATCTTACGGTGTTGAGAAAGTGATATTGCAGAATCTTGCTGGTTCCTGTCAAAGAGCTCAAGGTAAGTATTAGGGTTACCAGATCATATGTAGCAGTTAGTTATTTAGAATTCACGATTTTGATTTTTTTTTACTTTTAATTCCAACAGCAACATTTAAAACTAGTAAGACATGTAACTCGAAGGGAAAATAAAGATATGATCATGCAGCTGGCTTTCCACTGGTACCTGAAACAAAAAAGGAAACTCTATTTTCCTTAAAAAGATTTTATGAAATTCAACCTACTCTAATGCTCACTGTTCCGCCAGTAAATAACGAATATTTCCTCTCTTGAAATGGTCTATTTCCCCATTTGCGTAAATTAAAGGAGTTCTTTATGTATGGTTTTTAGATAGAGGAAGGGAGACATTCAACTCGAGGTGGTTATTTTTGCCGTCTGTAGTTAGTAGTTTGTGAGTTTCTTTGAAGTCGCAGCGGCACACAGTTGGTACTTTGACGCGAGTGAATCTACTACTACTGCATTTTTCATTTTTCGACTCGACTTTTATTTGTTTAACGTCTGACGCCCGGGTTTAGAAGGTTTTAAAAAATAAACAGAAATGTTTGATTCTGTCTGACTGAACACATGATGTGTTCTCTATCCCGTCCGCCAAGATCAGACCGGCTCAACCGAAGCCGATTTTGTATTACTTCCAAAAACTAGGCACAAACGTTATGCGCATTTATCATTTTTAGCTCTCTAGTTGGCTGCTTCTTGTTTGTCATTGCCCAGTTGTTGTTTAGGGATATGTGTTTGTGTCACCTTCAGATTTGATCACCAGTCGGAAGGCGATAGGCTTGAAGAACAAATACGCTGTATTTGAAATATCATCTCAGCTCAGCTCAGCTTCATGTACCTTTGTTGTGTTGAATTTGAAGACGCTATAATGCAGTCAATTTCATTGCAAATAAAATGGTATTTTCTGTTGCAATGTGCCATTTGAATTAACCAACTTCTTACTCTAACGTTACATAAAATTGGTCTGCTTGGTACTGGAAGTTCGCAAGAAATAATTCGTCTTTAAATTGAACCAAAACTACAGAAGGCTACAGTAATGCCCTTAGATATGAGCGTACCAACATAACACTTTTTTTGAGATACGAGCCGGAGTTCGGCTGTTCTTTGGCCTTGAGTTTTCAGCTCGAGTTTTGAGATACGAGCGAGTTTCAGTAAAGCATCCGCTAGTTGGCGCAGCAAGCACGAATCTTTGAGAGTATTTCCACTCGCAGTATTCGTGTTTAACTCGCTCTGAAAAAATTTCATTTTTTGATGTATTTTGTCTTTTTATTCCGTTATTTTGCAAAATTCCTTGAGTGACACCATGGATCCGAAGAACGTAAGTGCAAAGAGCAGTGGTGAAAAGCCAAGGCGTATTATTTCACTTAAGGTAAAGCGGGAAATTATATTAAAAAAAAATATATGGGTAAGACGTACGAGTAATGGATTTAGCGAGAGAGTATAAGCGTTCTACATCGACGATAAATAAAAAATTATAAAATTTTAAAAAATTAAAAAAGTTAGTTACAATAATGGGTGAACTGCACCGTAATACCCGATGTATCACACATTTCTTTCTAAAAAATAATAAACAAAATCAGGGGTGCGTATTATGCGCAGCAACAAAAATCTTTAAAAAAAAATGCCGTTAAATAAAATTATAAAAGTATCATAAAACTAAATTAGAATAATATTATTCTATGTTTAAAACCATTTTTTAAATAAAAGTAGTAAACATTGTCCGTAATGAAATTGGAGAGGTACAATTTATAGGGTTTGATTACCAAAGAAGTGCGTATTATGCATGAGTAGAAGCATTTTTCCACACTTTCAGCAAAATTTCAGGTTTGCGTATTATGCATGAAGGCGTATTATACATGGGGAATTACGGTAAATGTTTTAAAAAATAAAAATTATCGGATAAAGTTAATCTTCGACATCGTAGACTAGACTAGTCATTGCTAGGTTAGGTTAGCGGTTGCTAGGCTAGCTGTTGTTGTCCCTGTCTTCCTCCCCCATTTGACCCATAATTCGTCTGAACTTCATGGTTTAGTACAGTTTATTTCTTTACAAATTGTTTTTTTCTCTTTCTCTGTGTAAACTACATTTCTTTTTTAAGAAACCCACGAATACAAAAAGAGGGGCGAGTTTTATGAAATAAAGGGTGAGTTTTACAAAGATAAGGGTGAGTTTAAGGAAAATAAGGGTGAGCTTTACGAAAAGGGTGAGTTTTACCAAAAGGGTGATTTTCAGGGAAATAAAGGTGAGTTTTACGAAGATAAGGGTGATTTTTTGGAAAATAAGGGTGAATTTTATGAAAATAAGGGTGAGTTTTACGAAGATAAGGGTTAGTTTTAGAAAAATAAGGGTAAGAATTACGAAGATAAGGGTGAGTTTTAAGAAAAAAAAGGGCGTGTTTTCCGAAAAGGGTGAGTTTTACCAAAAGGGTGATTTTGAGTAAAATAAGGCTGAGTTTTACGAAGATAAGGGTGATTTTTAGGAAAATAAGGGTGAGTTTTACGAAGAAAGGATGATTTTACGGAAAGGATATGGGTGAATTTTAGGAAAATAAGGGTGAGTTTTACGAAGATAAGGGTGAGGTTTAGGAAAATAAGGGTGGGCTTTACGAAGATAAGGGCGCGTTTTAGGAAAATAAGGATGAGCTTTACGAAGATAAGGGTGAGTTTTAGGAAAATAAGGATGAGCTTTACGAAGATAAGGTTGAGTTTTACGAAAAAGTTGAGTTTTACCCAAAGGGTGAGTTTTAGGAAAATGAGGGTGAGTTTTACGAAGATGAGGGTGATTTTTAGGAAAATAAGGGTGAGTTTTCGAAGAAAGGGTGATTTTTTGGAAAATAAGGGTGAATTTTAGGAAAAGAAGGGTGCGATTTAGGAAAATAGCGGCAAGGTTTACGAAGATATGGGTGAATTTTATGAAAATAAGGGTGAGTTTTACGAAGATAATGGTGATTGTTATGAAAATAAGGGTGAGTTTTACGAAGATAAGGGTGAATTTTAGGAAAATAAGCGTGAGATTTAGGAAAATAGCGGCGAGTTTTACGAAGATAAGGGTCAGTTTTATGAAAATAAGGGTGATTTTTACGAAGATAAGGGTGATTTTGGGGGAAAATAAGGGTGAGTTTTACGAAGATAAGGGTGAGTTTTAAGGAAAATAAGGGTTAGTTTTACGAAAAGGGTGAGTTTTAGCAAAAGAGTGATTTTTAGGAAAATAAGGGTGATTTTTACGAAGATCAAGATCATTTTTAGGAAAATAAGGGTGAGTTTTAGGAAAAGACTGAGTTTTACCAAAAGGGTGATTTTTAGGAAAATAAGGGTGAGTTTTACGAAGATAAGGGTAATTCTTAGGAAAATAAAGGTGAGTTTTACGAAGAAAGGGTTATTTTTGGAAAATATGGGTGAATTTTACGAAGATAAAGGTGATTTTTAGAGCCCTGTAACGGATCGGAAATATTCCCATTAATCTCAATGGGGAAAACTCATTTGCGATAGGAAACTTTTGAGTTAAGAGCTCGGTCTTAGAACGAATTAAATTCTTATCTCAAGGTATTACTGTATTTTCTTTAGTAAAATTAATTTAGAGTCTAAATTAATTAAGAAAGTCTTCAATGTTTTAGTCTAAATTTTAGACTAAAACATTGAAGACTTTCTTAGATTCAGCCATGATTTTCTTCGTTTCGGTTTCTCGTAATAAATCCATTATTCATCGTCTTTTTCGAGCAAAAAAAGTTTTCGAACGCTGGCCACACTTCGTTTGCGCATGCTCATGCAACATTTATAAAAGACGTAAAACATTTGACTAATTACACAAGCAAGAATGTGAAGCATAAACCTCGAACATAGAGAGAAATTGATTGATTGTTTCGTTTTCTACGATTTATCAAACCTTTGAAGTTCATTTAACCCCTTCCCTCGCGTAGACGCGTATAAACGTTTTTTACCGAAAGTGTCTTTTTCAGACACGGAAGAATAATGACGTCCAAAACAAGCTACAGAGGCGTTACTACGTCGATCTTGATTTTTTATGCCCTTCTGAGCTTGAAAAAGTTCAATTGTCAACTCATACTTCTGATAAAGGTGTTAGACCCTTCCCGGGTACTTCAAAGTGCCTCAGTTTTCTTAATTACTCTATATATATAAAGAAGAGGGTATCTGTGTGTCTGTCTGTCTGTCTGTCTGTCTGTGTGATACCTTTTCAATCGAGATCTATCCAACCGATTTTGACCAAACTTGGCACAGACATTATACAATGTAAGAGATAGTTTCTTAGCGTAAAAAATCGATAATTTTTAATGAATCAATTTTGCCTCTGAATTCGTTAAAAATCGGTGTGTAGATTATTTACAAGATGACGAGCTCAACGATACATCCGTGTTTTTTTTTTTT
>CAHIKZ030000290.1:1510000-1527500 GCA_903632075.3 Acanthosepion pharaonis
TAAGGCTCACGTCTCCAGTTCTGCCATTCATTCACACAAGCTCGTCAGGTAACTGGCTTACTGGTTTTCCCTTTCACACTTGCCCTTAATATGCCTTTCAGCGTTACAAGCTGTTCGTTCTCTTTATGTGACCATAGAATTTCAGCTGTCTTTTCCTGATTCTGAGTGTTTATTTTGATGCCATTTTCTTCATAGCTTCCATATTGCCTCTAGTTTTCTCCCCATCCGTGGAGATATCGTCCAGCATTCTCTGTCATATAAGAGGATGGCCAAGACATAGCAATGCAGCATCCTTTTCTTTGTTTCTAACGAAAGTTTTCCGTTTCTCATTACCTTGCTTAGCTTTTGAAATGCTTTTTTCGCTAGTTCAATGCTTGCTCGGTGTCATCTTTTTGCATCTTCTGTTAAAACACGACCCAGATATTTAAATTCTGCACCTGACTGATGGTGATATCTCCAATTAGGGACACAAGTTAATAGTGAGTTCATTTTTTCTCCCTTTTTTCTACTATACTGTCTACGAAGTCTTGTAGTTTTGTTTCTGAGTCCGCCATTGTTATGGGACCTTACCCATAATAACATAATGGACTATTCCCTACGTAATAAATACTGCGCCTCAAGAGGAAGCAGGGAGTTCATTCCGAAGTCGGGCGACCGGCTCATCGGCTGATCGGTTGAACTCTCTTCCTTCGGGCAGGGAGGAACCTGAACGAGGCTACGCCGAAGAGCGGAGTCTCTTTCGGGGAGGTAAACCGACCCTGAACCCGTTTATACGGGTTCAAAGGGCATATTTTTGGCCGAGCCCACGGGCTCGGAGTTCCCACGTTAAACCGGCCTTGTGCCACATGATTCCCTAGTGGGGGGGTGACTAAATACCGTTCAGTCTGAAGTCTGGAGTGAGGTCCGTCAGAAGTCCGCCAGTCTGTCAGTCAGTCAGTCGAGTCAGTCAGTCGAGTCAGAGGCAGTCAGAAACAGAGTCGCGTTCAGACAATTACTACTAAACCTGATTGTTCGTACTAACACTTTCTACTTCTCTGTGTATATTACTGTGTGTAATATATCTGTGTTATTCCATATCCGTGTTCGAGTGCTTCTTTTTTGGTTCTACCTTGGGCCATCACAGTGGTACAAGGAACCGGACCATAACAGCCATCAAGCCTAAATATTGCATTCCTTGTCGATGCAAAAATCAAGCAATTCCTTCGTTAAAATCCTGTTAAAGGGAAACAACTGAAATTACCCGTGGAACTAGGACAATCTACCCCGGTGGACGAAATAAAGTGTCCGGTTCGAACCGTGTCATCTGCGTATCTTATATTGCTGCGATTACACCCACCGATAATAAATCCTGCTAGGGATTCCAGTTCACTTAGGATGGCGTCAATATAACAGTTGAATAAATCTGGGGAGAGAACGCATCCTTGTCCCAAGTCTCTTTCTATTTTTGTATAGCTAAGACATAGCAATCCAGCAGCCTTTTCTTTGTTTCTAACGAAGGTTTTCCGCTTCTCAGGACCTTGCTTAGCTTTTGAAATGTTTCTTTCGCTAGTTTAATAGGTTTTCGAAACTCCGTGTCATTTTTTCCATCCTCTATTAAAACACTTCCCAGATATTTAAACTTCTGCGACCCTTTGATGTTGATATCTTCAGTTTATAACTCACATCTTGGGATTTTTCTCTTGCTGATGACCATACTCTTGTAGTTAATAGTTAATCCGGTTTTTCTCGCTTTCTAGGTACTAGTTAACCATGGCCTCAGCGGTTCGAATCTATATAAGATCAAAGATCTCACGAGCTGATATTCTTAAATTATATTCCAAAGGTTGAATGAAATGGCGAAAGATACCACCCCCCCAAAAAAAAATAAGCAAGATATTAAGAAGCAGGAAATTTCGTTAGAAGCAAAGCGATGAGTGCTGAAATGTTATGTAATAACAATCCTCCTCCTTGAATGCTGGACAACCTCATGGATAAAGAGAAGCCTGGATGTTACAGAGATGTTCTACAGAAGGATGATGAACATAGCATAGTCGAAGCATATCAGCAGCGAGAAAGGTTTAAGAAAAATTTAAAAGATTTTAAATTTGATCTAAAAATTTAAAAGATTTTAAATTTGATCTAAAAAAATTAGATGTAATTTGGGGATGATATATGACCTCTCGTAAAAATAACCTTTTCATTAAACAAAGTTAAGGCAAGTTAGTATAAACGCGTGAGGTTTATTGGCCTCAGCAGCGAGAAAAGTTTAAGAAAAATTTGAAATTATGACCTATCTAAAAATATGACCTATCGTAAAAATAATCTTTTCATTAAAAGGAGTTAAAGCAAGTTAATATAAACACGTGAGGTTTATTGGCCTGAAAATATGACCTATCGTAAAAATATGACCTATCGTAAAAATAATCTTTTCATTAAAAGGAGTTAAGGCAAGTTAATAAAAACACGTGATGTTTATTGGCCTGAAAATATGACCTATCGTAAAAATATGACCTATAGTAAAAATAATCTTTTCATTAAAGAGATTTAATGCAAGTTAATATAAACTTGTGAGGTTTATTGGCCTTAAACGTTTTTTTTCTGCATAAGATACATATTGCATTTCATTTACCATTAAATATTTATTTGCTGCTCCCGAATCCACATGGGTATCAGGGAACGATTTTAATATTCAGATGTTTTTAGCATCATACTGTGGTCAATATACATATATATGTTCATCAACCAGTGCATTTTAACAACTTTCCCAAAGATTTTAAATTTGATCTAAAAAATTAGATGTAATTTATGGTTGATATGAAAAAAACTAATTGCAGACAGGAGTGAACAGCCAGGATATATATATATATATATATATATATATATATATATATATATATATATATATATATAGAGAGAGAGAGAGAGAGAGAGGGATAGTGAGATAGAGAGACAGAGATAAGGAGAAGAACACAAATTGATAGATAAGAATATAGATGAAGTGAGATACGAACATAGATAGATAAGAGAGAGGAAAATGGAAAACGATATATATATGTGTGTGTGTGTGTGTGTGTGTGTGAGAGAGAGAGAGTATGTGTGTGTGCGCGAAATTAATAATCAAACAAATGAATTATATTGCTCTGCATAAATTAAATAAAATGCATCGAGTTCTCATATTATCATATTATTAGAATCCACTTGGATTATATACCAACGGACTTTTACCTTACTATATATATATATATATATATATATATATATATATGTGTGTGTGTGTGTGTGTGTGTGTGTGCGTGTGTGTGCGTGCATGTGTGTGTGTACGAAATAGGATCAAATCACATATGGATTGGAACCCGATAAAATGATAAGAAATAAATAGGAGAATATTATAAATTCATTTGTTTTTATTAAAGCGTCATCAGAAAGTGAATTATGGAAGCGGAAAAGAAAATCCGGGTATTTTAAAAAAAATTTGTGTTGCTTGATTTTCATTGGTTAAACAGACTTCACGGGCAACAGTCTTGTCAAGCAGCGTTCGTGCGTATAATTCATGTGTGCATATGTATCATAATTTTAGTTTGTCTATGTGGAATTCGGATGTTAATGGGCATTCGTTTGTGTATGTATGTGTATTATTTTCTCTGTGTGTGCGCGCGTGTGTGTGTGAGTCTAGTAGGTATTTTTTTTGCATGTTTCCCCTTTGTCCACGTGTTGATTTGCGGACGTTTTGTGTGAGATTGTAGTTATTTTACACCGGTTATGGTAGTCGAAGATATATCCAAACATTGTTAAAATGCCTACTAAACACGCACGATGATACTGGCAAAATAGTTAGTGCTTTTAAAACCGACAGACCCCGCAAAACTTCGGCAAGAGAAGATCGAATAATGCAGCGTATGTCATTACAGGACCGTTTTAAGTCTTGCACAGAAATTAAAAGAGTTATGAATAGTACCTCATGTGTTAATGTGTCAAGACAGACTGTTTGTAGACGACTGCAAGAAATAGGGCTGTTTAATCGAACCCCAAAGAAGAAACCACTTGTTAGTTCGAAGAATAATAAGAAGAGATTAGAGTTTGCAAACAGGTATGTAATTTGGACATATGAAAATTGGGCAAAAGTATTTTTCAGTGATGAAAGCAAGTTTAATTTATTTGGAAATGATGGAAAAAAACAATGTAAAGAGAAGTATTGGTGAAAGATTAAGTGCAAAGTGTACTAAGAAAACTGTCAAGTTTGGGGGCGGAAGCGTCATGGTATTTGGAATGTTTTCTAGCCAAGGTATAACGCCTTTTGTCCGGTTACAAACTCGTGTAAACGCACAGATCTATAAAAACATTGTTCAAGATCATGTTGTGCCAATCATACAGAATTCAGGTTTCGATAGGGCTACCTTTATGCAAGATAATGCCCTATGTCACAAGGCAAAGGTGGTAATGAGTTACCTTAGCGAGCAAGATTTGCAAATTATGGATTGGCCACCGCAAAGTCCTGACTTAAATCCAATAGAAAATCTTTGGAAGACCTTAGGAGGGAAAGTTATGGAAAGAAATCCCACTAACACAGAGGATTTGTGGGTGAAGCTTCAAGAAGAATGGTCTAAAATTAGTATCAAGGATTCTCAAGAACTGATTTGTTCTTGTAGTCGAAGATGTGCAGCTGTCATTGAGAGCAAGGGCTCATTTACTAAATATTGATTGGACATGTATTTTTATTGTTTTTTTTTTTTTGCCGTTTGCATTGTTTTTCTCAATTTTGTCCCTTACTTTTGGACGTTACAAATTTGAAAATAAATAAATAATTGTTATAATTCTTTTTCTATCCTTTGCAAATGATTCAAATATTAGTATGTTATTATGGATGATAACGACTACCAGTTGTCAAAATTTCAGCTTTTCACAGTTGTTATTTCTAATAAATATTAGGTTTTAAAATTTTGACCCTTAGTTTTGGACGCTGCTGTAGATACAGACATATTCTTCATTTCTGACAAGTTTTGTGGCCTAATGAAGGCCAAATGCATGCTAATGTTAAAAAATTATTTGCCAAATGATTCTCTCTATGCTTAATGAGTGAAGCAGTAGATAGATAGATTTGAACAGGGATACAGGTTTCTTTCTTTTTATGTGCTACGTCATTTCACCAAGTAGGCGATCATGGCTCTCCACTTCTCCCTATTCCATGTAGCATTCAATAGGTTTCATCCTTCTGCCACCGCACCCAGACCAGTCTTTTCATCATCTTTGAGGAGACTGTCCAACATTTGCTGCCTTAAAGAAGAACAGATGTCACGTAACAGCTCAGTACTGTTTTCTTTGTTAGCAAAGAAATTCTCCTGGCCATCTTTTGGAATGCGTCCTTAGCCATCTCAGTGTTGCCGTCCTCTGTCAAAACGCTTCCAGGTATTTAAACTTCTGCATCTGCTAGATTTTAGTGCCCCCGACCTGCAAATCACATTTCGGGCTCATTCTTTATTGATGACCATGCATTCTGTCTTCGTGTAGTTTATGCTTAGTCCCTTCTTGTTCTCCTTCTCTACCTTCTGTAGAAGGTTTTATAATTTTTTTTCTGTGTCTGCTATCAGTACCGTGTCATTTACGTATCTTATGTTGTTAAGATTGTGGCCACCAATGCCAAATCCCTGTAGGATTTCAAATTCTACAGAACTGCCTTGCTTAACGGTTTACCGCTTACTTACTGCTTAAGAACGGGTTTCCAGTTCTTTCTAAATTCTGCTTCAACTCTAGACTTTTAACGCCCCCGCCTAAATTCTAAAATTTATATTATTATTGTGTTTCTGATTCCTTCTAAAGTCTTTTCATTCTCTTTCACTTCAAGTAGGCCCGTTGCTTCTTAGTGGCGTTATCACCTTGCTTGGGGTGAATTGGTTAAAAAGTTAGATAGAAAATTAGGAGATCTTGAATATATGAAAGGAAAGAAAATGAAAACTAGCAAGCAAAGAAAGAAAGAAAAAAAAACTAAAAAGAAAGAAAAAAAGAAAGAAAAACTAAAAAGAAAGAAAAGAAAGAAAAGCAAGAAGCAAGCAAAGAAAGAAGAAGAAATTCAATTAAAGAAGACAAGAAAAAAGAAAGAAAGAAACGATTTAAAAAGTGTACTGAGTTACTACGTGACATCTATCCCCCTTTATGGCAGCAATGGTTGGACGGCATCCTCAAAGGTGAAGAAGAGACTCAGGGTGATGTAGATGTGGCCCTGCAGGAGGATGCTGAGGATAACATGTACCGAGCGTGTGAGCAGCGATGGGGTCTTTGAGAGGATGCAAACAAGGAGGAGGCTTATACTTATCATCAGGAAGAGGAGCTGAAATTTCTGGGACACATAATGAGAAAGGAGGGCCTGGAGAATCTGATACTCACAGGTCGAATATCGGGGAAGAGAGACAAGGGAAACAACGCATGACATATCTAGCGGGCTTAAGCAAATGAATGACTGAACAGGGTCTGGGGAAAGTAGCAAAGGGACAAAACTTATTGAGAGCTACAAGGGATAGGAAGAAGTGGAGAGCCATGATCACCCACGTCCTGAAGGGACACGGTATATAAAAGGAAAGCAGGGAAAGAGAAACAAAGGAAAGCAATGCATTACATATCTAGCGGGCTTAAGCAAATGCATTACAGAACAGGGCCTGGGGAAAATAGCAAAGGGACAGAACTTATTGAGAGCTACAAGGAATAGGAGGAAGTGGAGAGCCATGATCGCCTACGTCCTGAAGGGACACGGTACATAAAAGGAAAGAAGGGAAAGAGAAACAAAGGAAAGCAATGCATGACATATCTAGCGGGCTAAAGCAAATGGATGACAGAACAGGGCCAGGGGGAAGTAGCAAAGGGACAGAACTTATTGAGAGTTACAAGGGATAGGAAGAAGTGGAGAGCCATGATCGACTATTTAGTCGTAGGGTCATTAAGCAGCTGAACATTTGATCAGTTTCCGCAACGTATCTGGGTAGAATGCCAAAAAGCATTCATTCCTACATAGAATGTCTTTGACAAATAAACCTGACCCTCGGCTTGATCACGGACAAGTCATAGGTTGTATGGTACCTATATTTCGATTAAACATGTCTTGCCGATAACAGGTCTGTATACATGTCTGTGTGCATTCGAGTTATTCTGTGAGCAAGGGAGATCAACGACACGAAGTGGGAACCAGGAAGTTTGTCTTTGTAAGGATTCGATGTACAACAGTAGTTTGAAATACGCCCGTTCCAATCGCTTGTCACTTGTAATCCAACACCCAAGGGTACCTGTCAGTCAAGTTCAACGAAAAACCACTTGGGTCACCATTATACAACGTTGTGTTTGCTTAGCCCTAATTTCAAATCCTGTTTCTTTTACTGAACAAAAACATACTTTTTTTATTATCTTTTTATCGTTAGGCTTTGTACGTTTTAACTGGTTCTTCTTAACAAAGTTTCGTTTATATTTAAAAAAATGGCCATGACAGTTGTTTTCATTGGTGAGAAATACGACCAGTGAAAGAGAAAACGCTTCGTCTTCTGATTGAATGTTTTTGAAAGAACCTTTTTGTCGTTATTAAACGAATGTCAGAATGTTGAAATTGTTCGAAACGTAGATATAGACACAGATAGTAATAGATAGATGCGAACAGACTGGTTTAGATAGATAGATAGATAGATAGATAGATAGATAGATAGATAGATAGATAGATGCGAATAGGCTGGGACTGATAGATGGATGCGAATAAACAGGGATATATATATATATATATATATATATATATATATATATAGATAGATAGATAGATAGATAATGACCTGATTGAGATAGATAGATAAATATCAACAGACTGATTTAGATAGATAGATAGATAGATAGATAGATAGATAGCGAATAGATAGATAGATGCGAGGCTGGGACTGATAGATGGATGCGAATAAACAGGGATATATATATATATATATATATATATAGATAGATAGATAGATAGATAGATAGATAGATAGATAGATAGATGACCTGATTGAGATAGATAGATAAATATGAACAGACTGATTTAGATAGATAGATAGATAGATAGATATATAGATAGATAGATAGATATGACCTGATTGAGATAGATCGATATGACCTGATAGATAGATAGATAGATATGACCTGATTGAGATAGATCGATATGACCTGATAGATAGATAGATAGATAGATAGATAGATAGATAGATAGATAGATAGATAGATAGATGCGAATAGGCTGGGACTGATAGATGGACGCGAATAGACTGGGATATATATATATATATATATATATATATATATATATATATATATATATACAGATAGATAGATAGATAGATAGATAATGACCTGATTGAGATAGATAGATAAATATGAACAGACTGATTTAGATAGATAGATAGATAGATAGATAGATAGATAGATAGATAGATAGATAGATAGATGCGAATAGGCTGGGACTGATAGATGGATGCGAATAGACAGGGATATATATATATATATATATATATATATATATATAGATAGATAGATAGATAGATAGATAGATAGATGATAGATAATGACCTGATTGAGATAGATAGATAAATATGAATGATTTAGATAGATAGATAGATAGATAGATAGATAGATAGATAGATAGATAGATAGATAGATGACCTGATTGAGATAGATAGATAGATAGATAGATAGATATGACCTGATTGAGATAGATAGATATGACCTGATACATAGATAGATAGATAGATAGATAGATAGATAGATAGATAGATATGACCTGATTGAGATAGATCGATATGACCTGATAGATAGATAGATAAATAGATAGATAGATAGATAGATAGATAGATAGATAGATAGATAGATATGAACATATTGAGATAGACCGAAAAATTTCTGCGAATATACTAATAATTCGTAAATACTAATAATTTGATATTAAGCTTTGTATTTGCGAAATCTGCTTTTTTTGTTTTTTTCTTATTGTTATCTAATAATTATATTATGGAGACTATTGCCTTCCTTATTTTGCAACCTGTATTTTAAGCGGACAGATTTGTAATGCAACCATCAGTTGAGACAATCGTGATGAAGGCTGCACAATCCGTTAGTGAATTAAAACTTCCCCTGAAGATTAACAGATGAGATAAGCAATAACTGATCAAAGCAAGTGGTCAGAACAATGAATCTCTTTAAGTTTTCTCGTACGATTTACCGGAAGATATCTGATTCTCAGCGCTCCAACGTTAGCCTGAATGCTTGTCAGCAAGGATGGTTTTGCCCGGGCACGATCAATGCGACTAAAAGTTGCTTACTCAGAAAGATCTGAAGCAAGTCACGATAAGAATGATGGATTGGCTTTTTTTATATATGAAAAACAAACGACAAATAAAAAGAAACGATAAATATGCAATAAAGAAAAACAAAAATTATCCACGAAGCGTATGATATTGATTATAGTAAACATATCAATAATAATACATCACCGTCCTGGATATGATGATAAACAGCATCCGCGTCCTGGTTAAGACGATGGACTGCATCCGCGTCTTGGGTAAGACGATAAACTACATCCGCGTCCTGGGTAAGACGATAGACTGCATCCGCGTCCTGGGTAAGACGATAGACTGCATTCGCGTCCTGGGTAAGACGATAGACTGCATCCGCGTCCTGGGTAAGACGATAGACTGCATTCGCGTCCTGGGTAAGACGATAAACTGCATCCGCGTCCTGGGTAAGACGATAAACTACATCCGCGTCCTGGGTAAGACGATAGACTGCATCCGCGTCCTGGGTAAGACGATAGACTGCATTCGCGTCCTGGGTAAGACGATAGACTGCATCCGCGTCCTGGGTAAGGCGATAGACTGCATTCGCGTCCTGGGTAAGACGATAAACTGCATCCGCGTCCTGGGTAAGACGATAAACTGCATCCGCGTCCTGGGTAAAACGAAAGACTATGTCCAAGAGCAAGGCCTCTGATCAGGTTTTGAAGTGCGTGGAACCACCTCTTAATTGCTAGTGTTCCCATGTCCACCTGACCCGGGGTGGAAGCACCTGTTGGGGGGTCCCTGCTATGGGCAAATAGTTGACCCACAAATTGACTCAAAACGCTATGAGTGATTAGATTTTAATACCAGAAATACTTTTAAAAAAATTAGTATCAGCAATAAATATTTTAAAGAAAATATTACCAGAAATAAAAGTCTTGTCTGCATTAAATAACCCATTGAGGTTAATATGCCAGAAAACAAAACAAACCAAACTATCCATTTTTTTTAAAGAAATATTACCAGCTATACATTTCTGAAAAAAATTACCAGCTATACATTTTGGAAAAAAAGGAAATTTTGTCGGCATTAAATAACCTATTGTGGTTGATATGCCGTAAAACAAACCAAACAAAACCTAATAATGCATCAATAAAAAAAATATATCAATAATAAACATATCAGTCCCTCAAATGTTCAAACTGTTTGCCCTCGTCATTTACACACTCCTCTTTACCTACAAAATATTTATTATTATTATTTATTAAAAAAAATAAAAATTATAATAAATGTATTATAATAAAACTTAAGAAAATAAAAATATTTAAAAAGATTTTAATGAATTAAATGAATTTTAAAACTACTGTTACAATACTGGTATAATACTTACTGTACACCTACTTTTTACCCCCTGTATAGACATATTCAGTGGGACTATTTAAAAATCAACGTACCCACTACGACTCTAATATATATATATATATATATATATATATATATATATATATATTTACATTATTCGGACTATTTCCTCATCTTTGCCGACATTTTTTTACAACGATTTGGTCTTTATACGCTCCGGCCTTCTTCAGGTGGTTGGGATGTCGAACTGAACCGTTTATTTCGCTCACTGGGTTAGACTGTTCTAGTTCCACGTGCCATGTTTAATGGATGTCAGTTATAAGTCATCTCTTGTTAATTCCCCTCTCCACGTTCTCCACTGCCTTAACCGGGTATTGAACTCACACTATTTGGGTCTTGTCACTGGATTTAACCAAAGCCTTAGACATATATATATATATATATATATTAATTAACCTAATTCGCTCCAAGCAAGTGTAAGAATTAGAAACAGAAAAATTACTAAGGTGTGAGAACAAAAGAAGAGAAATCAGGAAATCGGAAACTAGCGATTGATATTGCATCTCCTTTTTGAAGATTAAGGTAGGCCGGAAAGCATGAGTTCCACAAGCGACAAGTGCGAGAAAAGAAACCGTTGGTATAAAACTTAAGGCTACATGAAGCCGACTCAACTGTAAATTGAGATTTCGACTCCAGTCTCGTACTGCGTTTAAATTAAAAAGTCAAGGTACCATGGCGAAGAGCTCATCCGAACAATTACCATGAACGTATTTATAGAAAAGGCACAGTGAGGCCACCTTACGGCGGTGGGAAAGTGACTGAATCTATGACGACAGATCAAAAATAATAATATTACTGATTCTTGTTTTGTAGCAATATTCTAAGCATAATAAAGATATGTAAGATAGATACTGGAGAGAAAAATGATTTCGCACAGTGAACAGACTTTTTAGCAGCTGACCCAGCAATAGATTCAATATGGTCTTTTTCACTACGTTAGCCCGAATCATTTTCCTAGAAGTTAGCATCAGCCATATACTGATGGAAAGCACAAATGTCTCCCTCAGATGATTAATGGAGAGAAGTTTACTTTTTAGTGGTGTTAAAATTAACAAGCCATCCTTTGCCCCAGTTAACAACAGACTGAAGGTGGTTTTGGACATCGGCTGCCAATTTGACCTTATAGAACTGACCTGTCTTATGATCGAGACAGGTGTAAATGGTTGTGTCATCTGCGTAGATATCAAGTTGAGAGCAGATGCTGTTTTTAATCAATGTTAAGGTAACGTTTTTAGCGATTATTGCTGTCATAATGTTGCTGCTCGTGGCAAACTGTGAGGCTTATTTCCACAATTTATATTTCTTTTTAGCAGGTAACAAAGCACCTGTTGCAGGACACTTATTTGCAGCCTGGTACCACACAGCATTTATTGAATTCAGTTCCCAAAGAATAAAATATTCCAAATCCGACAAAGCTGAAATTAAATACGCAAAAATCATTGTATCATCTTTTTTTGAAGACATTTACATTCAGCACAGGCGATCAAAACTTTCCACAGATTTTTCTTTACGATCTTTTAAATGTCACGCTTTCTTGGGAAAGAAGACAGAAGTGTTTTTCTTGTTAACTTCTTCGCGGTTCTGAATTCTGAGTTTTCCATCTCTTCGACTGCTTCCTGCCTAATGGACCCCAGTCTCAGTCAGTTATGTGTCATGCTTGATACACGCTTAGACGATCATGTATCGATATACGACTGACGAGGCAGATTTTTCCCCGCAGTAGGTTGTCATTTCTGTCTGCGGTAGAACAGTTGATATCCAAAGCTATAGAACCCGGTTTGTCCTTCCCGATATGGGTAAATGGGGGGGGGGAGGATTCATACATTTCACAAGGGTATTAGCATGTAAGTGAAAGTAATGGATTCGACTGGAATTCGAACTCGGCTCTCTGATTCCTCAGTCCGAGCTGCTATCCACCGTGCCTCCATCGTGTCTCCACCTTTCAATTTAACTGCTAGAAGATGTGGAGAACAGATGGATTCATGCCTTTTTCAATGGTACTTATGCGCCAATTTGAACTCGGCTCGTCATGTCTGGTTCTCCTGTATATTTAGAGATTCTTGATAAAATCCAAAGAATAATCTTCAATGTTATTGGTCCCGAACAGCATTTCGGCTCCTGTCACTTCTAACGCAAGGAAAGTTAATTCTCTGTGTCGAACCAGAAAGTTTTTTTCTCGCCTGAGTCCATCCTTGAGATCTACAAATCTACCATTCATCCTTGCATTGAATACTGTTGCCATATATGGTCTGGTGCCCCCCGCTATTCATCTCGAGGTCCTAGACAAAATACAGAGACGGATATACAATGTGATAGGTTCTGATCTGGCATCTCGTCTACTGCGTGAATTTAAGCGTGCTACTACGTTGGCATCTCGGTCCCACCCTTTCATTGTCGAAACAGTTAAATGTAACCGCTTCTTCTACTCCAACAGCTTCTTCTCTCACACTTCCGACAGTGCAACTCGCTTCCTCATTTGCTTCCGTGATAGCAATAATCTTCAAATATTCAAATGTAATGTCAATCGACATCTTCTGATGCCTTGATCCTGATCCCCGTTCTTTTCTATATCCTTTTCTCGAACACCTCTCTTTACTCTTGCTCACACTCTCTGTAACATCTTTCGTGCTAGTTGCTTGGGGAGAAATGCTTAAAAAATACTTTCATGGTACCTATTTTTAACTTTCCTCTATAGTTGTTAGTTCTTAGAAATTTAAATGCATTACGAGATTGGCTGCAATATGTTGTCATTTTGCAGTCGCAATGGCTAGATGTACCGTAAGTTCTATTCTAACAGTTTCTTCTATCGCACTTCTCGCTTGTGGGACATTATTCTGGCTTCTCAGTTTCCAGTCAACTTGATCTTCAAAAAATTAAATGCAATGTCAATTGTTATATTTTGTATTATTAATTATTCTCCTTTTATTGTTCTCTCTTTTTAATACTTTTTTTCTCATATTCTCCAACACACAGTAACCGCTTGCGTCTTTACTGGCTTACTTGGGGTGAAATGATTAACAAATGATCCCTTTCTGGACCGTTATCTGTGACACGATCGATCTTACATAAGCAAAATTAATTGCCATTTGTATACATAAACTGCGTCTTATATTCGGAAAAATTATTACATCTGATGTGCATCAAATTCCTTTTTCTTATCTATGCAGAATTCCCTTTGTTTGATAGACTAAAATTTATTGATTTTTTATACATAGAATTCATTGTGTTTTAGATACACAAATTTCATTGAGTTTTATATGCACAATATTCACTGCATATTATATAAACAAAATCATTTTGTCTTATATACATAAAATTCCTGCATCTTATATTCATAAAATTCGTTTTGCCTTATAGATGCAAAATCTATTGTGTCTTGTATAAAAAATCATTTTGTCTTATATACATAAAATTATTTATTTTATATACACATAATTTACTGCGTCTTATATTTATAAAATTCATTGCGTCTTATATACGCAAAATTCTTTGTGTCCCATATATAATACATTATGTTTCATATACACAAATCTCATTGCGTATTATCTAAAGAAAATCATTTTGTTATGTTTGAATATGGAGATTTTATGGATATAAAAAGCATAAACTCTACATATTCAGTTTAACAAAAAACATCCTTGAAAATGACTAATAAATTCGTTAAAAGCGCTTGGAATCATAGATCATTTGAACAGTTTTTTCACATTCTATATCCAGGAAAGAAAATACTTGTATGAACGCAAGAAAAATTTAATAAAATGTTTAATCGCTGTGCCTTGTCAGTTGTTTTCAATGAAACTTGTATGTGAAAGAACGAATGGAGTTTAAATTGAAATAACCTACAAAATAATAAAAAAAATAATTAAAAACACCATTAAACCATTTACAGGTATTAGCACCACAAACAGCAAATAACAAACAAATTCTCATAACTTTTTTGATAATTCTGATGAGAATGATATCACATCCCGCTGAGGGTGGCTTTTCTGCTTGGGTGATACGCGTTTTTCTAATCAGCCTATAATTTGATGACGCAATCGCGGAGACATTTCATTTTCCCCCAGTCTCACTGTGTTAGGGCAACAGATCAAACTCAGCAGATGTCAATTGTCAGAAATCAGCTTTTATATGCTTAGTATAAATATTTGTTTGAGAAGCGCAGGTAACGATTGGAAAAAAAGGGAGGAGAAAAACAAGGAAGATTAGAAAAGGTAACAGTGTCAAGATTATTTAGGAATAAATCTGTAGTATAAATTATTTATATTCTTCGCTTGTTTAACGGCATATCAGCAATTTATGGGTCATTTAATATGAAATTTAATTTTCTTGAAAATATTAATAATTTCTTTTACATAAATCTATTGCTGTTAAAATTTTTTCCTTACAAAAATGCATTGCTGTTAATGTATATTTTTTAACTTACAAAAATGTATCAATGGTAATATTTTTCTATTGCATAAATGTATCGCTGGTAATATTTTTCTCTTACATAAATGTACCGATGGTAAAATTTTTCTCATACATAAATGTGTCGCTGGTAATATTTCTCTCTTACATAAATGTATCGCTGGTAATATTTCTCTCTTACATAAATGTGTCACTGGTAATATTTTTCTCTTACATAAATGTACCGTTGGTAATATTTTTCTCTTACATAAATGTGTCGCTGGTAATATTTTTCTCTTACTTAAATGTATCGCTGGTAATATTTTTCTCTTGCATAAATGTATCGCTGGTAATATTTTTCTCTTACATAAATTTACCGTTGGTAATATTTTTCTCTTACATAAATGTATCGCTGTTAATATTTTTCTCTTACATAAATGTGCCGCTGTTAATATTTTTCTCTTACTTAAATGTATCGCTGGTAATACTTATTCTTACATAAATTTATCGCTGGTAATATTTTTCTCTTACATAAATGTATCGCTGGTAATACTTTGTCTTACATAAATTTATCGCTGGTAATATTTTTCTCTTACATAAATGTATTGCTGGTAATATTTTTCTTTTACATGAATATATTTTTATACAAATGCACCGTTCTGGTAATTTTTTTTATTATGAAAATATATTTCCGGGGTCACTATTAGCTGGGACCCTAACAAGTGCTACTACCTTTGGTCAGGGTGGACGTGGGAACCACAACGATTAATAGGTGGTTTCCTCAAACCTCCCGATCAGAGGCCTTGCTGCCGGATGTAGTTTATCGTCATAGCCAGGATGATATTCGTATTGAATGCATAAAATCAAGCAGAAAATAAAACACCGAAACATTTTTTTATGAAATCGTTTTTTTTTTTTTTTTTTTTTTGAAGCAATGAAAACTGGTATTTAATATTTCAAAAGAGCGGGAAGAGGAAAAACAATATAACAGGAAAAAATATGATGAAAGAAAATGGTGAAGGAATCACTGTGAAAGAGAATAAATAATAATAATAATAATAATAATAATAACGATCCCTGTTGTAGTTGGAGCCCTAGGACTGGTTGAAAAAGATTGCAGTAGACTAACTGAAGGGATTCCTGGAAGTCCATGCCTCAAGGAGATACAAAAAATTGTTCTGACAAGTACAGCCCACACTTTACGAAGGGCTTTATCTATGTCATTTTTTTTATTTTTATTTTTTTGTCAGTGGAAAGTGTCATGATGCCATTTCTAACCTTAGGTCCCTGGGCAGGACCCGGAAAGAAATGTGTAAACGCCAGAGATCAAAGAAAATAAAAATGATAATAATGATAATAATAATAATTATTATTATTATGAAGAGTGGAAGAGGAAAAAAAGAAATACAGGAATAAGGATATACACCCTTGTGCAAATTAATTTAAACAACTGTTTAATTTCCTTTTTCACCATACGGTCAGTTTTAGACGCACTGGAATGACAGGGTGTGGTCAATTTCTATTTTTTCCTCAGATTAAGTCATTTAAAGTGGTGTGCAGTAATATGAATCTCTGTTCGGTTTGTATGATGAAACTTCTTTGGCCTTAAAAAAATATTGCGTCATCTGTGATTGCTTCAGATTTTTATTACGCCCAGACACTATTGTCAGGACTGTCGATTAGTTGTCCTACGGCCATTGTCTGCGATGGGCGTTACTCCAAGGTTGCGTACAAAAATTGTAACGCTGCACGAACTGTGGAATGGACATACGAAGTATTAACAAATGCACTGGTCATGTTTCATTGGACAATTACGAAAAAAGTAAATAATAACGGAATTATTCGTTTTGTTTCAATTAATTTACACAAGGGTGTATATCATAACATATACATAGAATTCCCATTTTCAAACCAAAAATTACCTTGCGTCATAAACGACCAAACAGAACAAGTCTAAAGAGCCTCAAATGTAAACATTTTCATGCGTGGGTTCAATTTCACAGCCAATGTTGAAATGGAAGCCATCACACTTAATATATACAAAGGTTTAATTCAGTTTTATAAACATTAATTAGAAGTTTTTTTTTAGCTACAGAGTAGAAATAGCTTTAAAGCTCGGAGGAATATCTATTGCGGAGTTATCTTCTCTTTCCCTAAACATGGAATGAGAAGGTGCTTCAAACAGAACTTCTTATGCCCATTTTTTTTTTCTTTTACTATACACCATGAGTTGTTTTGAAGCTCGTGGATGGACATTTGGCCGACAGACATTTGGCCGACGGACATTTGGTTGAACGGACATTTCACCAAAAAAGCACAAGTAAAAATAGTAACAAGCAATACTTTAAATATTTTAATTGGCAGTTTTATAAGGTAGAACAGGACCAATAATTACCACTGAATTTCAAGTGATTAAATTACTAAATCTAGATTTAAAGTTAGAAGTT
>CAHIKZ030000290.1:1532500-1552500 GCA_903632075.3 Acanthosepion pharaonis
TGTATGAATAGAATATGTATTCTTTGGTTTAGATTGGTTTGATTTATTTTGTTTTACGGCATATCAACCTCAATGGGTTATTTAATGCCGACAACATTTTTACGATAAATTTGTATGAATAGAATATGTATTCTTTGGTTTAGATTAGTTTGGATTTTTTTGTTTTACGGCATATCAACCTCAATGGGTTATTTAATGCCGACAACATTTTTAGGATAGATTTGTATGAATAGAATATGTATTCTTTGGTTTAGATTAGTTTGGATTATTTTGTTTTACGGCATATCAACCTCAATGGGTTATTTAATGCCGACAACATTTTTACGATAGATTTGTATGAATAGAATATGTATTCTTTGGTTTAGATTGGTTTGGTTTATTTTGTTTTACGGCATATCAACCTCAATGGGTTATTTAATGCCGACAACATTTTTACGATAAATTTGTATGAATAGAATATGTATTCTTTGGTTTAGATTAGTTTGGATTATTTTGTTTTACGGCATATCAAACTCAATGGGTTATTTAATGCCGACAACATTTTTTACGATAGATTTGTATGAATAGAATATGTATTCTTTGGTTTAGATTAGTTTGGATTATTTTGTTTTACGGCATATCAACCTCAATGGGTTATTTAATGCCGACAACATTTTTACGATAGATTTGTATGAATAGAATATGTATTCTTTGGTTTAGATTAGTTTGGATTATTTTGTTTTTACGGCATATCAACCTCAATGGGTTATTTAATGCCGACAACATTTTTTTACGATAAATTTGTATGAATAGAATATGTATTCTTTGGTTTAGATTGGTTTGGTTTATTTTGTTTTACTGCATATCAACCTCAATGGGTTATTTAATGCCGACAACATTTATACGATAAATTTGTATGAATAGAATATGTATTCTTTGGTTTAGATTAGTTTGGATTATTTTGTTTTACGGCATATCAACCTCAATGGGTTATTTAATGCCGACAACATTTTTAGAATAGATTCGTATGAATAGAATATGTATTCTTTGGTTTAGATTGGTTTGGTTTATTTTGTTTTACGGCATATCAACCTCAATGGGTTATTTAATGCCGACAACATTTTTACGATAAATTTGTATGAATAGAATATGTATTCTTTGGTTTAGATTAGTTTGGATTATTTTGTTTTACGGCATATCAAACTCAATGGGTTATTTAATGCCGACAACATTTTTTACGATAGATTTGTATCAATAGAATATGTTTTCTTTGGTTTAGATTGGTTTGGTTTATTTTGTTTTACGGCATATCAACCTCAATGGGTTATTTAATGCCGACAACATTTTTACGATAAATTTGTATGAATAGAATATGTATTCTTTGGTTTAGATTAGTTAAGATTATTTTGTTTTACGGCATATCAAACTCAATGGGTTATTTAATGCCGACAACATTTTTTACGATAGATTTGTATGAATAGAATATGTATTCTTTTGGTTTAGATTGGTTTGGTTTATTTTGTTTTACGGCATATCAACCTCAATGGGTTATTTAATGCCGACAACATTTTTACGATAAATTTGTATGAATAGAATATGTATTCTTTGGTTTAGATTAGTTTGGATTATTTTTGTTTTTTACGGCATATCAACCTCAATGGGTTATTTAATGCCGACAACATTTTTACGATAGATTCGTATGAATAGAATATGTATTCTTTGGTTTAGATTGGTTTGGTTTATTTTGTTTTACGGCATATCAACCTCAATGGGTTATTTAATGCCGACAACATTTTTACGATAAATTTGTATGAATAGAATATGTATTCTTTGGTTTAGATTAGTTTGGATTATTTTGTTTTACGGCATATCAACCTCAATGGGTTATTTAATGCCGACAACATTTTTTACGATAGATTTGTATCAATAGAATATGTATTCTTTGGTTTAGATTGGTTTGGTTTATTTTGTTTTACGGCATATCAACCTCAATGGGTTATTTAATGCCGACAACATTTTTACGATAAATTTGTATGAATAGAATATGTATTCTTTGGTTTAGATTAGTTTGGATTATTTTGTTTTACGGCATATCAACCTCAATGGGTTATTTAATGCCGACAACATTTTTAGGATAGATTTGTATGAATAGAATATGTATTCTTTGGTTTAGATTAGTTTGGATTATTTTGTTTTACGGCATATCAACCTCAATGGGTTATTTAATGCCGACAACATTTTTAGGATAGATTCGTATGAATAGAATATGTATTCTTTGGTTTAGATTGGTTTGGTTTATTTTGTTTTACGGCATATCAACCTCAATGGGTTATTTAATGCCGACAACATTTTTACGATAAATTTGTATGAATAGAATATGTATTCTTTGGTTTAGATTAGTTTGGATTATTTTGTTTTACGGCATATCAACCTCAATGGGTTATTTAATGCCGACAACATTTTTACGATAGATTTGTATCAATAGAATATGTATTCTTTGGTTTAGATTGGTTTGGTTTATTTTGTTTTACGGCATATCAACCTCAATGGGTTATTTAATGCCGACAACATTTTTAGGATAGATTCGTATGAATAGAATATGTATTCTTTGGTTTAGATTAGTTTGGATTATTTTGTTTTACGGCATATCAACCTCAATGGGTTATTTAATGCCGACAACATTTTTACGATAGATTTGTATGAATAGAATATGTATTCTTTGGTTTAGATTAGTTTGGATTATTTTGTTTTACGGCATATCAACCTCAATGGGTTATTTAATGCCGACAACATTTTTACGATAAATTTGTATGAATAGAATATGTATTCTTTGGTTTAGATTAGTTTGGATTATTTTGTTTTACGGCATATCAACCTCAATGGGTTATTTAATGCCGACAACATTTTTACGATAGATTTGTATCAATAGAATATGTATTCTTTGGTTTAGATTGGTTTGGTTTATTTTGTTTTACGGCATATCAACCTCAATGGGTTATTTAATGCCGACAACATTTTTAGGATAGATTCGTATGAATAGAATATGTATTCTTTGGTTTAGATTAGTTTGGATTATTTTGTTTTACGGCATATCAACCTCAATGGGTTATTTAATGCCGACAACATTTTTACGATAGATTTGTATGAATAGAATATGTATTCTTTGGTTTAGATTGGTTTGGTTTATTTTGTTTTACGGCATATCAACCTCAATGGGTTATTTAATGCCGTCAACATTTTTACGATAAATTTGTATGAATAGAATATGTATTCTTTGGTTTAGATTGGTTTGGTTTATTTTGTTTTACGGCATATCAAACTCAATGGGTTATTTAATGCCGACAACATTTTTACGATAAATTTGTATGAATAGAATATGTATTCTTTGGTTTAGATTAGTTTGGATGGTTTTTTGTTTTACGGCATATCAACCTCAATGGGTTATTTAATGCCGACAACATTTTTAGGATAGATTCGTATGAATAGAATATGTATTCTTTGGTTTAGATTGGTTTGGTTTATTTTGTTTTACGGCATATCAACCTCAATGGGTTATTTAATGCCGACAACATTTTTACGATAAATTTGTATGAATAGAATATGTATTCTTTGGTTTAGATTAGTTTGGATTATTTTTTTTTACGGCATATCAACCTCAATGGGTTATTTAATGCCGACAACATTTTTAGGATAGATTCGTATGAATAGAATATGTATTCTTTGGTTTAGATTAGTTTGGATTATTTTGTTTTACGGCATATCAACCTCAATGGGTTATTTAATGCCGACAACATTTTTACGATAGATTTGTATCAATAGAATATGTATTCTTTGGTTTAGATTGGTTTGGTTTATTTTGTTTTACGGCATATCAACCTCAATGGGTTATTTAATGCCGACAACATTTTTACGATAAATTTGTATGAATAGAATATGTATTCTTTGGTTTAGATTAGTTTGGATTATTTTGTTTTACGGCATATCAACCTCAATGGGTTATTTAATGCCGACAACATTTTACGATAGATTTGTATCAATAGAATATGTATTCTTTGGTTTAGATTAGTTTGGATTATTTTGTTTTACGGCATATTAACCTCAATGGGTTATTTAATGCCGACAACATTTTTAGGATAGATTCGTATGAATAGAATATGTATTCTTTGGTTTAGATTAGTTTCGATTATTTTATTTTTTTTGGGCATATCAACCTCAATGGGTTATTTAATGCCGACAACATTTTTAGAATAGATTCGTATGAATAGAATATGTATTCTTTGGTTTAGTTTGGTTTAGTTTGGATTATTTTGTTTTACGGCATATCAACCTCAATGGGTTATTTAATGCCGACAACATTTTTACTATAGATTCGTATAATAGAATATGTATTCTTTGGTTTAGATTGGTTTGGTTTATTTTGTTTTACGGCATATCAACCTCAATGGGTTATTTAATGCCGACAACATTTTTACGATAGATTCGTATGAATAGAATATGTATTCTTTGGTTTAGATTGGTTTGGTTTATTTTGTTTTACGGCATATTCAATTTTATTTAATGCCGACAACATTTTTAGGATAGATTCGTATGAATAGAATATGTATTCTTTGGTTTAGATTGGTTTGGTTTATTTTGTTTTACGGCATATCAACCTCAATGGGTTATTTAATGCCGACAACATTTTTTAGGATAGAATATGAATAGAATATGTATTCTTTGGTTTAGATTAGTTTGGATTATTTTGTTTTACGGCATATCAACCTCAATGGGTTATTTAATGCCGACAACATTTTTACGATAGATTTGTATCAATAGAATATGTATTCTTTGGTTTAGATTGGTTTGGTTTATTTTGTTTTACGGCATATCAACCTCAATGGGTTATTTAATGCCGACAACATTTTTACGATAAATTTGTATGAATAGAATATGTATTCTTTGGTTTAGATTAGTTTGGATTATTTTGTTTTACGGCATATCAACCTCAATGGGTTATTTAATGCCGACAATATTTTTAGAATAGATTCGTATGAATAGAATATGTATTCTTTGGTTTAAATTGGTTTGGTTTAGATTGGTTTGGTTTATTTTGTTTTAAGGCATATCAACCTCAATGTGTTATTTAATGCCGACAACATTTTTACGATAGATTTGTATGAATAGAATATGTATTCTTTGGTTTAGATTAGTTTGGATTATTATGTTTTTGGGCATATCAACCTCAATGGGTTATTTAATGGCGACAACATTTTTAGAATAGATTCGTATGAATAGAATATGTATTCTTTGGTTTACATTGGTTTGGTTTAGATTGGTTTGGTTTATTTTGTTTTACGACATATCAACCTCAATGTGTTATTTAATGCCGACAACATTTTTACTATAGATTCGTATAATAGAATATGTATTCTTTGGTTTCGATTGGTTTGGTTTATTTTGTTTTACGGCATATCAACCTCAATGGGTTATTTAATGTCGACAACATTTTTAGGATAGATTCGTATGAATAGAATATGTATTTTCTGGTTTAGATTGGTTTGGTTTAATTTGTTTTACGGCATATCAACTTCAATGGGTTATTTAATGCCGACAACATTTTTAGGATATATTTGTACGAATAGAATTTTGTATTCCTTGTAAGAAATCAGTTTGGAGATCAGTTTTCATTGACGTATTTCTGTTAAGTGTTTTTTTTTTTTTTTTTTGAGAGTCAAATATATTACTGGTAATAATTAGTTTTTAAAAATTGAATCGCTGGCATTTTTACTATAAAAATCTATTTTTATACTTTCATAGTGTTTTGACCCCAGTTTGGGGTTTAACTATTTGCCCACAATTGGGTTCCCGGTTTAGGGTGGACCTGGGAATAACATCAATTAAGCTCCTGATCTTGCTGTCGGTTGTAGCTTTCCGTCATACAATTTGGCACCAGTGGAAATAAAAGCAAAAAGATTTTAACGCATGCATAAAGCACCCTGGATCTAAATTTGTTATCAGTCTATATTTTTTTTTTTTTATAAAGACGTCTAACAAGCTTAGCACAAAGCAAGATTCCTTATGTGTGAAAGATTATTAAAACGACTGTCTTGCTTTCGTGAAGATTCATTGTAGGCGATCAAATCTCTTTACAGGTTTTTTCGTTATTATCTGTGAACTGCCATGCATATTTGGGGGACATATTGGATTCATTTCCTGCTGCTTGTCCCTCAGTTTTAAATTCAAAGTTTTTCATAGAATGGATGTCACCCAAGGTTAGCGAGGTTGTCTATTCTGCTATTTAACCCATAACTGGAACGGGAGAGAAAAATGAGTTTATTCCTTTCTCAAGGACTTTTATGCAAGAGTGAATATAACAGACTAATACGGAATTTGAACTCGATTAAACAATTTCATTTTAGTATGTTAAAATAACTTACTAATCATTATCCGACACAGAGAAGACCACACATACGCCTTCAATAAAAATTTACATTTTTGGTAACTAAAATGTGGTACCCCCACCGAGAATGTAGTTCACAAAAATGCAATAACAATTTGCAAAATCATTATTTTTGAAGCAAAAGACTTTATATTGAGGGGTTATTCAGATAGCAATTTGTTATAAAAAATCTGTTTATTCTTCAGAAAATAAAATACAATCACATTTTTGGTAATAAATTCACCCAAGGAAGGGCGATAATTCCACTAAAACGCAAGGGGTTACTAGGAGTGAATGAAAAAGCTTTAGTGAGGAGAAATGAGTTAAAAGGACAATAAGGATCAGGTTTCAAGAAGACAGAAGATGGCGATTAGCGTTGTATTTAAATTTTTGCAGATTGTAGTTGGCAGGGAAGCAAGAAATCGGAAGGGATTTCCACAGCTGAGAAGTGCGAGAAAAGAAACTATTAGAATAGAACTTACGATTGGATCTAGCTAGTAGGATAGTAAGGTCTAATTGCCAATCTAGTAACACTCTTAAATTCATGTCCTCGGGGCACCAAGGAGGAAATTTCAGCAGAATAATATTTGTGGAAAAGACAAAGGGAAACGTTAGGTCGGTGAATGAAGTCGAGATGCCATATCAGGATCGGTTAAATTAGAGACCCTTATTTGAATTTTGTTAAGAATCCCGAGATTTTATAAATGATATAGAATGAGCAGACATGGCGGCAATATTCAATGCATGGACGAATGGTAGATTTATAAATGTGCAAGATGGATTCTGCCAAGGAAAGTTTTCTGGTACAACATTTTGAACGAACTTTCCTAGAGAGAGACTGGGCTGAGAAACCCCCAAAAAAAAAAACAGACAAATACTGTACCCGAACTCGCTTTTGCAGTTGTTGGGTAAATTTTGGCCAGTGGCCCGGGAGGAAACGCTCGAGGTCCCCACATAAAACTTGACGTTGTGCTGCATCTAGTCCACAGTGGGGCGACTGGTAAATACCACTGAATTGAAGTCAATCCCAGGCTCCCGACAAGACAAGACTTTTATCTTTGAGACGAGTGGTAAATAACTACCGTATTGGAATACCATATCCATACTGACTATACATGCATTACGGCAGCAGCCCAAGCATTACGTATAGAGAATATATAACGAGTTACATTATACCAAGTACGAGTGTGTTTATAGCAATAACCTTATAATAGGAAGTTATAAAAGTACAATTATTTTTTTATTCAATTATATATTCACCATTACTTGCGATGATTCCTTGCTACTTATTAGTCAGGTCTTCCATACATTTTGAATTTTCATGTGAAAAGTTTTGATGAACTTTTGAATCTAGTTTTCATTAGAAATAAAATTCCATATCCAAGCGTTTTGCAGTGATGGAACAAGGTAATTCGAGGTTGGTACAAGGTCAGGTTTATATGGAGGATGGTATAGAACAGGCCAACAGAGTTACACAATTGTTTCTTGTGTTATTCTTGTTATACGCGGCTTTGTATTATAATGGAGGAGAATAGAATTTTTCTGTGAATCCGCTGTGTACGCTGCCAACGCCGAGCCCAAACTGACATTTAGCACGCTCAAATTTATTCTAAACTCTCACGTATGGTTAGCAGCAAGTGGAATACGTTCATCATTACAATTGTCTCCTCAAAACAGAATTTTTAATCATTTCACCCCAAGCAAGGCAGGAATGCCCCTAGTACGCAGGGGGTTACAGGAAGTGAAAGTGAAAAAAAAGTGTATAAGGAGGATTGAGGAAAGGACAGAAGATGAACAGGATTTTAAGAAGACAGAAGATGGCGATTGATGTTGCATTTAAATTTTTGAAGATTGCAGTTATCAGGGAAGCAAGTTAACGGAAGGGAGTTCCACAGGAGAGAAGTACGAGAAAAGAATCTGTTGGATGACACAACCTATTAAATATGAACAATGATTATTGACAGTAATGGCAAAAGTGTGTATAAAGTGACAACGTTGGGAATAGTTTAAACTAGGCTATTTTATACAGTAGGCTAACCCCATTGATACTCTGGGTGTCATTCTGGATAAAACTAAACTATACTTGAGTATATTCTTACCTGACGAGCTTGTGTGAATGAATAGAGGGGCCTCAATTAAGAAAGGGAAAAACTGAGTCACACGAGATAGAACGCTGTGGAGAGACATGATCTGAGGGACACAGCACATACACGGGGAAGGAGATGATGATGATGATGTTGAAATAAATGAAGAAGAAAATGAAGAACAAGCAGACGATGAAGAAAATAATGAAAAAGATGAAGAAATACAAGAAGAAGATGAAGAAGAAGATAAAGACGACGATGATAGAGAATAAGTAGATGAAGAAAAGAAGATGAAGAATAAGAAAAATGATGATGAATAGAATATGATGAGGAAGAAGAAGTAGATGAAGAAGATGATGAAGAAGAAAAAGAACAAGAAGATGAAAAATAATAATAATAATAATAATAAGATGATGATGATGAAAAAGAAGGAGTTGACGAAGATGAAGAAGAAAAATGATAAAAAAGAAGATAAATGAAGAAAAAGAAGAATATGATGATGATGATGATGATGATGAAGACGAAGACGACAACGATGATGGAGAATAAGTAGATGAAGAAAAAGAAGATGAAAAAAAGAAGATGAAGAAGATGATGATGAAGTAGAAGATGATGAGGAAGAAGAAGTAGATGAAGAAAATGATGAAGAAGAAAAATAACAAGAAGATGAAGAAGATGATGAAGAAGAAAAATGATAAAAAAAAAAAAGGAGGAAAAAGGAGGAAAAATGAAGAAGAAGAAGAAGAAGAAGAAGATGATGATGATGATGATGATGATGATGAAGATGATGATGATGATGAAGAAGACGACGAAGGAGATGATGATGATGATGATGATGAAGAAGAAGATGATGATGATGATGAAGAAGAAGAAGAAGATGATGATGATGATGATGATGAAGAAGAAGATGAAGAAGATGATGATGATGAAAAAGAAGATGATGATGATGATGATGATGATGAAGAAGATGATGATGATGAAGAAGAAGAAGAAGAAGAAGAAGAAGAAGAAGATGATGATGATGATGATGATGAAGAAGAAGATGATGATGAAGAAAATGAAGAAATAGAAGAAGATAAAGAAGAAGAAATGTAATTGGCGGAGTCTTTTATGACATTAGAGAAAGTAGGTTCTTTTATTGAGTAGAAAAATTAATGTGGAAAGATTTGTATTATCTCTTAAAGGAACCACCATTATTTGTGTGACCCTCAATATCCAAATCTTAGAGACGTATCATCACTCTGTTCCCGCTTCACGGTACTCGAAGACATCCACTGACGTTTTTAGTTTCGATATGTAAGTTTCTAATGTATAGATTGGCGTATCAAATCCTGTTCATGTTACGTTTGGCTTATCCGATGACCTCAAGTTAACAAGACGTAAAAATATTTGCTCATTTCAGTGAAATATAATTCCGGGATGTATATGAAAGTAAGAATCCAGAACGGCTTCTGTAATTCCATACAAGTCATCTAAGATTTCGCTGAAGTTAATAAAAGACTCGTTGCTCTCTCATTTCTCCATCGTTAAACCACTTCAAATTCATGGAAAGAGACGGATAAAATAACAAGATAAGAAGGATTAGAGGTTGGCTTAAACGAAGATTAATTAAGAGGCCACAATCGACGCCACAGCAATCCTGCTTGTTAGCCGCACATGATTAAAGGATAAGTCTGTTAATAAACTTTAAAACACATCATGTGTGGGATTCAAGGTTACAATAATAAAATTGAAAAATGAAATTGTAATCCTGTCAGAATACTTTGTTGCATTTGCTGATGAGCTTATCAATTGCAATAAAAATACTACTTATTTCATGGTGATCGCGTTTACTACCGGACACTGCTATCTATCTATCTATCTATCTATCTATCTATCTATCTATCTATCTATCTATCTATCTATCTATCATAACTCTTTTTCTCAATCTCTTCATATCTATCTCTATCTCAGTCTATTCATATCAATATATCTTTAGCCAAGTATGTTAATTAAAAACCTGTTTATTTTATCTATCTATCTATCTATCTATCTATCTATCTATCTATCTATCTATCTATCTATCTATCTATCTATCTCAGTCTATTCATATCAATATATTGTTTGATTTTGTTCATTAAATATCTCAACTTATTTATTTTATCTATCTATCCATCTATTCTTATCACTTTCTCGCAAATCTATTCATATATATATATATATATATATATATATATATATATATATATATATATGCGCGGAAATACAGCGATAGTGATTTAGAGAGAGAGAGAGGAAGAGAGAGAGACCTCGATCTCTACAAAAAAATTAAACTGAAATTCCTATTGACCCTAATGTGGCCAGTGGTATATTATGACTGTGAATCCTGGACACCGATAGGAACAAACTGATGTCTTTCGAGACAACATGCTACAGTATTGAAGTCACAATTCTTTGGGTCTAGTCACTGAATCTAACCCATGTTTTCATCTACTGGGCCATGTGTCCTTGTGGAACTAGCACAATCTACCCCGGTGGATAAAATACATGTTTCAGTTCGAAATTCCAATCCCCTGAAGAAGGCCGGAGCGTACAACGGCCGAACCGTTGTGAATATAGCAATGAAGATGAGGATAACACTCTGAATAATGTAAATAATGCAAGTAATCATAATACCTCATTTCAGAGATATAGACAGATAAAAAAACAATCTAAAATAAGTGTATCTTACCAATTAATCACTTTATAGAGGAGAACGTTTAATAAAAAAAAATTAATCCTACCAATAATTACAGCTAACGTAATTGTGGGATAAGAGTTTAAACAAGTCTTTTACGCTCACTCTCTAATTAGTAAATCGTCAAAACAGCCACATTTTATTTAGTTATTTAGCAGTCGAACTGAGGACAAGGAGACGGGGTTTCATGCCTTACTCTAGAGCAGGCATGGACAACCATTTTCGACCAGTGCGACGCACGAGGTACAGAACATCATAAGGCGGGCCTCACTACTAAAAAGATCGAGGGAAATTTTCATTAAAGATACAGCAGCCATTTTCTCAACATCAGTCCGTGCGCATGTGCACGACCTTAGAAATGGGGAAGAGTTGGCTTTTCTTTCTTTGGGGCAAAAAAACCCTTCTATAATTACCTCCCCCCCAAAAAAAACAAACAAACAAACAACTGAAGTCTTGGTATAATCTTTTCACTGATGAGAGAATGATTAATATACACTGATGCATAGGATTAGTTTCGAGTTTATTCATTTGTGTAAACAAAACATTTGTAAAAGAAGTATTTATTCTCTACATGAAAATAATCATTGACGTTTTCCTTTTCTAAAGCAAAATAGGCTAACAATAATAATATGTCACATAGGACAGGAAAAACTGGGTTTATGCCTTTCCCACGAGCATTTGTGTAAAATGAGTATAAGCAGTCTTAACCGAGTTTCGAAATCGTCACGCCAATTCCATCTGAGGCATCGCGTCTCTCTAATCTCAACGTTTGATAAATATGAACTCCATGTTCCCCTTGAAATGCACCCTGTGCCAAATGTTTTAGATTGAATATAATTAAAATAAGGCTGAGGGCATTTTCATTTAAATTTGCAGACTGAAAAATTTGTAGACGTGATTTTAAGTACATTTAGATAAAATGAGGATAAAAAGAAAGGAAAAGAACATTTTAAAAATTAGAGGTGTCATTCCGGAGAGTAAGATATATAAAAAAAATGCTTTAAATTTTCTATTAATTCGCAGATTTTGACTTTTCTAAGTCCCTTTTGCTTCAGGCTTCATCATTTTTGTTTATTTAAAATATTTTTGTACGTTAATATATGACGAATACAGATAACATAAGCAAACTTCCTTGATATTTGGAAGGAAATAAAAAAGAATTTAGAAGAGATGATTTGATTTGAAATATAAACAAGGGGAGAGAAAATGAAATAAAAAAAGACATAAAATCAGAAAAACATGAAGAAAGAAGGAAAGAGAAAAAGAGAGGAAAACTTAAATAGAATATGCAAGAAGGGAGTATTCTAAGGAGAAAAGAAAGAAAGAAAATGAAAATAGGATAAAACGACGAGAAGAAGAAAAGAAGAAGAAGAAGAAAGAAGGCTATAAAGTGTTGATGTCGACGACGACGAAGTAGAAGAAAGAAATATAGACGACCACGAAGAAAGAAGAAGAAGAAGAAGAAGGCTATAAAGTGTTGATGCCGAGGACGACGAAGTAGAAGAAAGAAATATAGACGACCACGAAGAAAGAAGAAGAAGAAGAAGGCTATAAAGAGATTATGTCGACGACGACGAAGTAGAAGAAAGAAATATAGACGACGACAAAGTAGAAGTAAGAAATATAGACGACGACGACGACGAAGAAGAAGAAGAAGAAGAAGAAGAGGAGGAGGAAGAAGAAGGCTATAAAGTGTTGATGTCGACGACGACGAAGTAGAAGAAAGAAATATAGACGACGACAACGACGACGACGAAGAAAAGAAGAAGAAGAAGAAGAAGAAGAAGAAGAAGAGGAGGAGGAAGAAGAAGGCTATAAAAGAGATTATGTCGACGGAGACGAAGGAGAAGAAAGAAATATAGACGACGACGACGACGACGATGAAAGCAAAAGAAAAAGTAGAAAAGGAAGAAAAAAAGAACAAAAAGAAGAAAAAGAACAAAACTGAGTTCTTTATTGGAAATAAGAAACATGGAATATGTGTATTTTACAAGATAATAAGTTAAATTGATAATACTGTTTTTATTATTCTTACTTTTTTACTAATTTTTCATTTCATTGTATTTTTGTTCCTATCTCTCGAAACATTCTGAGGGGTTTTATATTGTACCACTATAGCAAGGATCAGAAAAAAAAAAAAAAAAAAAAAAAAAAGTTGGGACCGACTCTTACCGAAACGATGCCCCAACCGATTAGGCTATGAAGATAGTGTATGCACCGACAGCACAAAGTACGGAAGAAGTACTTTTTCTACTCCATGTTAGACAACGCTAAATCTCATTACAAATCACAAGAATTATAATTATCATGGGAAACCTGAATACCAAAAGTGGTAGGAGAGGGCAGGGAATATAGCTGTCATTTTCGGAGTAAGAACCCGTAACGAACGCGGAGCAAAATGGATCGAATGGTGCCCAGCCAATGACCAGGTAATAGCCAACATCTGGTTCCAAGAACATCCAGGATGTTTTATGGGCAAGGGAGAAGCTCAGGAATGCAAAACCTATCCGAGTGCCGGCTGCGGATGCAACCACATCCCTGTTATATGTAGACTAAAAGTGAAAATAAAGAAACTGAGGAAGCCTAACCTGGCACCGAAATTGCAATACAACAAACTTCTGAACGACCCGAACCTGGATAAAATATCTATGGACAGCGTGAAAAGAAGATAGGAAGGACGAAATGGAAATGGAAACTCGAAATGAGACACACTCAGAAGTTTTATTTACGTCAACAAACAACATTATTCAAAGGAGAATGGACGAAGAAATAAAAACGAATGGACCACGGATGAGATTCTCGATATGATAGAAAGGAGATGGTAAACAATGCCAAAACATGGAATCGAATAAAGTAAACTACACAATGGAATAAGGAACAAATGCAAGCAAGCTAAAGATGAATGGCTCAACCAAAAATATCCAGAAATAGAGAGAATTAGTATCACAGATATGCATAAAAAAATAAGGGAACAAACAGAAGACATGTTCCTCAACTGGCTGCATCGTTTATGATCAATTTGGATCCGATACTTCTGTTAAGCGTAGAGAGTAATTATACATTCGTATTGCTCAAATTAGAGTTCGGTAGTGTTATAAACTCTTGAAGAATTCCAGTAAGATATCTTGAATCATTTCTTAATCTAAACTATTGAACAATTTCGCTGTTACACGATTTGGACAATTTTTCTGTTACACCGGTTATATTTGATGACGAATAAAGGTTAATAGTCTAGAAAGGTCCCGCCACTTTCGATTGTTTGAATTGTCATTCAAAACATGATTTATCGAAATGATTTTTGAAATTATTAATTTCATTAAATTAAGATTTAAAAATAATTTAAAACTGACATTTAAAATTTCATTTAAAAAAAGTAACAGAACTATCACTTTCATACATCTATGTTCCGTGTTCCTTCAGTGCGTTGGGAAACATGGGTCTCCACAACTTCCTGTATCCTTTAGAATGCAATAAGTAATTATTTGATCACTCAATAAAATAAATATTTGAAAACCGTCTAATATAAATAAAATTTTATATTATATTTAAAATATTTGTTTAAAAATAAAAAGGAATACTTTGAAAAATTAATACAATATATATTTTTAATATTTGTTAAAAACATATATTCTTTTTCTGTCGATCCAGTATAACTTGAAATTTCCAACTGAACCTTGTATTTGATCTACGGGGAAGGGATGGCTATCTCTTGTTCTGATATATATATATATATATATATATATATATATATATATATATGTCTAGGGATATCTTGTTTTGATCTTTTTTTAGTACAGCTCTTACGATTGTCCAGTATTAATATTCTGATGAATTATAATTCTCAAGTTAATGATTGAGTAAGTTCATAGCGATAAAATATCCGTACAAACAATAAAATAACAATAAAATATCCGTACAAAAACTTTGAACTTAACGACTTTTTACAAAATATTGCAATAACAATCATTAATATGAACGTTATACATTATTTTAAGAAGTGGATACAAATGAACAGATTTGAATTGACAACTTTTTTCCATTTCACTTTCTTTCTTTTATTCATTTTCTCACTGAGCTCAAGTAGCGCCTCTGATATGTGTTTTGTTGATCAAAATGGATTTTTGGAGCTATTAGCAGAAGACGGTAAACATTTCTTTCTTTCTTTCTTTCATTTTCTCACTGAAACAAAGTAGTGTTGTTCTCTCTTCCCACGTGATCACAACGCAATATTCTATTATGTATGAGATATTGGCAGGGCGTAGGGATCGTGCAAACTAACGAAGGGAAAGATAAGCACAATTATAATAGGATACATCATAATTTTTCTCTGGCCACCAAAACTCATCTGCTTTTTCATCCTGGCACTAGATGCGAGAGACCAGTGATGATTCTAGATCATCAATGTTTATCGGGATCATTACCATCTTTAACAAAATATACTAATGGTAGAACTTAGATGCTAAAATGATTCCCTTACGCTAACTAAAATATATAATTTAAAAAAATCTCTGATCAAAATTTTTTTATTTTTGAAAAAAATAACGTGCTTATCTATATCGAGTATGTATATATATATATATATATATATATGCGTTAATGTATTTATGTATCTCTTTTTTTGTAAATTTTAGGTTTATCATCAGTACTATTGACTGATATCATATTTTCTCAACACTACCCCAGTCAAACTCCTCACCCTAACCACCTAATCGACGAGTTAAGATTTTCTTTGATTTTCGCCGACTTTAGGTCGGGCTAAATTTATTTGATAGATTGAGCCAAAAAATCTATATACTGTACGAAATAGATTATTTAAAATTGACATTTGAAAAAAGTAAGTTGAAATAAAAATCTATTCTTAAAAAAACAGGGTATACAAGTCATTACAGATTTTTAAAGGTTATTTATAAAATTAAAGCAAGAATTACATTGCCTATTAAGTATTTCTCCAGCTCAGATAGGTGTCAGATCTACGTAGCCCGACTAATCACTTAATTTTATTTCATTCTTTTTATTATTTAGTTTCTAAGTTTTTTTCATTCTTTCTTCTTTATTATGAACAATATCAACGAAATGTATTTCGGTCAATATCTTGAGGCACTGAGTTAAAACAATTGAAGTCAAGAATTAAAACAACACACTGCGAAATATTTTTGTTGCTTCAAAATAGATATACTATTTACATTATTCGGACTATTGCCCTCATCTTTGTCGTCATATTTATTACAACATTTCGGCCGTTGTAAGCTGGTTAGAATGTCGAAATGAACCGTTTATTTCGGTCACTGGGGTAGACTGTTCTAGTTCCACGTGCCATGTTCAGTGGATGTCAATTATCGGTTATCTCCTGTTAATTCCCTTCTGAAAGTTCTCCACTGCCTTAACCAGGTATTGAACTCACACTTTCCTGTCACTGGATCTAACCAACGCCTTTACCCACTGTGCCATGTGTCCATTTCTGGGTATTATAAACCTAATGTCTTCAGCAATCATTTTTTACCAGTGCTCATATTGCAATTTTTATGGAGAGAAAAGGGAGATCACCGCCCTTTGTGGGATCGGCTTGAGATCATAGACAAAGAACATCATTAGAAAATTCGTAAACCTAAGGAATCAGCACATATGCTAGGCCACAAAAATCTCCTGAGCCGACCAAGTATAGAAATGAATACAATATGGGAACCAGTAATAAGGAGTGCCAGAGAAAAGCGATATTAACAACAAAAATTGAAATATGAGCTCTGATAAAAAATATGCAATGATAACTTGCAAAAACAACAAAAATTTGGGTTTGTCAGTATATACGAGGAAGTGCTGAAAATATCCTAGTTCGACTACTAAGTGATTCCACAACAAACACATAACAACGAAGTGTTAGTCAGTATGTAAAGTCTGCAGCCTCTCTCTCAGAGACGTGATGTTGCAAGTCCCTCACTGCTTTATCGCTACTACCACGGAAGTGTTCCGTTGTTCCCCCAGTTCTAACCTCCAGGCTAGGACACGCCAAGCTACACATACTGCAGCGAATCACCGTCATTCCCTATGTATTCCATTTGTGAGATCCACACGAGTAGCTTCTTCCTGCGAAGCACTGCTCTCTGGAACCGACTCCCAAGAGGATGTTTCCTATATCACTACAATCTTAACCTGTTCAAGGCTAGGGTTCACCTTTATCTTCCCAACATACTTAAAAAGTGTGTCTCTACTTCGAGTGGCTCCCGTGCATATGTGAACATGACTGTAAAAAACATGTTTAAAACTTCCCAAATCTTATAAAATTCAGGTTTTTATATGAATATCTCAAATCTACATCCTCCATGTTCGTGAAGGTTCGAAACCCAAAAATAAGTGATCTACGGCCAATGAGAGCGGCTGATATTTAATATTTAGCAATTTGAATAACAGATCCTACATTTTCATGGCGCTAAATAAAAGAGATGGAGCCATTATAGGTCAATATAGAAGTAATGGCACAAATAATAGTCTAAATAAATGTTATAAAGCCTATCTCAGTTAAAATGGAGCCAATATCGGTCAAAATAGAAGTGATGAAACCAATATCAGTCAAAATAAAAGTGATGAAGCCAATATCGGTCAAAATAAAAGGGATGAAGCCAATATCGGTCAAAAGCATACCGATGGCTATAATCGCCTTTAAAGCCATCAAAAACGTCTTCATATATGCACATACACACAGATGCACATAAACATTTCCCCTAATATTGTTCTTGATATATAAAAATTATATATCGTTATCTCACACACACACACACACATATATATATATATATATATATATATATATATATATATATATATATATATATGGTACAGGTAATAAATCCGTTGGTAGATAATCCAATTGGATCCTAGTAATATCAAAACTGATTCACAACAATGAGCCCAATGTATTTATTATAACAGACCACATAAATTCCACAACAAAATCCAAAATTACCTCCTATGAGTATAGATCTATTTCAACCAAAGCGAACTACGTTAGTCTTATTCAACCCCGATGTATGGACTGTGTTCTTGTCGGAATTAGAAATTTAAAATTTAATTTTGACAACAGTCGGAAAATTGATACAGAATTTATCCATGCTGCATAAATTTTTCAACTTCCGTCAAAGTTAAATTTCTAATTCTGGCACGAACACAACCTATACACCAGGGTTGAATAAGACTGAAGGACTTACTCGTCTGTTGAAATAGATCTATAACCCCCCACCATATGAGGTAATTTTGGATTTTCTTGTGTAATCTATCTATCTATCTATCTCTCTCTCTCTCTCTCTCTCTCTATATATATATATATATATATATATATATATATATATATATATATATATATATATTTACAATTAGAATTACGATACCTTTAGTAAATGATCATTTACTAAAGATATCGTAATTCCAATTGTAAAGAAAATTTGCTCTGTTTATTGTGAATAAACATTGAGCACATTTTGTGAATCAGTTTTAACATATTTCAAACTCTATGTCGTTTTAATAGGACTGATGATGATCATTTCACCTTGTAAAATTAAAATTAAATAAAAAGGATTTTCAAATCCATGAGGTTAGCAAGAAAATAAAAACTTTATTTTATTTTGGTTTTCTTGTTAAACTGATGGATTTGAAAGTCCTTGTAATTTAATTTTAATTTCATAAGGTGAAATGATCATCAACAACACTATGGAGTGATCCTAATTCCTATTGCTTATAATATATATGCTCTGTTTGCATAAAACATTGAGCTCTCTCTGTGAATCAGTTTTAATATATTATTTTATATAATATTAATAGGATTCACTTAGATTATTTATCAACTGGTTTTCCGATATATATATATATATATATATATATATATATATATATATATATATATATATATATATGCAAAAATAGGTATAATGAAAAAGAAAACGTACTGACAAAATCTACTGTATTGAATATACAAACATATCAATAATAAACGTATCAATAATAAACGTATCAACATTAAATGCTTCAATAAAATATGTATCAATATTAAACGTATCAATAATAAACGTATCAATATTAAACGCATCAACAATAAACGTATCAATAATAAACGCATTAATCCTCAAATGTTCAAACTGTTGGCCTGATCTTTCATACACTTCCCTTACCTGCAAAAGATATATTATTAGTAGTACTCAAAAATAAAAAAAAATAAAATTATAATAAATACTATGAAAATAAAAATATTAAAAATGATTTTAATGAATTAAACGAATTCTAATATTAAATGAATCCTAGAATCACTCTTATAAAACTGGTAATACAGGTAGAAATACTTATTGTATCTCTATTTTTGCAGGTAAATATGTAAACGTTCTTACTTTTATTTTCAAATTTCGTCAAGAAAACTAGACTTGTACACGGATATCGATAGTAGAAAGCCATGCGCAGGTACACACTCGCGATATATGAGAATCTGTTTCCTTGATCTTTAAAATTGTTTTAAATGATAAATATTTGTGGTCTTTTAAATTTTGTTTATTTCGGCACAAGTACATAAGTGAGGGGTACCCACGGAGGATTAACTTCCCTACAATAATAATGGTTTGAAAAGATAGCTTACTTGTAACTACTCCACAGCGAAACGTATCTATATATCTATCTATTCCATTTTGTTATTATCTATCTATCTATTCCTATTCCATCTTTGTTATCTATCTATTATCTATCTATCTATCTATCTATCTATCTATCTATCTATTCCATTTTGTTATCTATCTATCTATCTATCTATCTATCTATCTATCTATCTATT
>CAHIKZ030000290.1:1555000-1565000 GCA_903632075.3 Acanthosepion pharaonis
AATCTAGTGCTGCACTTAAATTCATAAAGTCTAGATACTATAGAGGAAAATTAATCAGAAGAATTACCATGGAAGTATTTATACAAAAAGCACAGGAAAGCTACGTCAGTATTTGCGGCCTACCATATTGCTGTGGTCTACCGAATTATTGGAGTGACAATTTTTCCTGTGAATTCCCGACTAAAGCATTAGAGTGAAAAACATAATATGAAATCCCATAAAGAAAAAGATACTTGCCAAAAAATTTTACCGAAATAAGTTTACCAAAGAATTTTTCCTGTCTGTCATTTTTCGCGAAAAAAAGGTGCATATCCATAAATTTGTAAATAACGGCTTACTTTATACGGATTTTGAATTCCTTAAATCAGATGTTAAATACTTTTAAACACATTGCATTAATAATAGTTGTAAGACGGATAGAATGATTCATTCGTAACGTAGAATGATTCATTCGTAACGTAGAATGATTCATTCGTAACGTAGAATGATTCATTCGTAACGTAGAATGATTCATTCGTAACGTAGAATGATTCATTCGTAACGTAGAATGATTCATTCGTAACGTAGAATGATTCATTCGTAACGTAGAATGATTCATTCGTAACGTAGCAACGTCAGCATGTTATGTTATTCTTCCTTTATTGTGATAAGGATATTCATCTTTTAATTAAATGCTTACGGCCATATCCTATTGAAACTCCGTTTCTCGTACATTAACCGAACTGTCGGGCCTGGTCAGTACTTAGATGAAAGACCGCTTGAGAATATCAGATGCTGTAAGCTCAGATATGAAAGGGCAGTGCAATGTAATTGGAAATCGGAAAGCCGAGTTCGAATTCCAGCCGGGTTCGTTATATTCACTTGGGGAAGATATGAATCCACTTCCTTTTCCCCGCAGCTATGGGTTACTTTGTAGGGCTTATACCAGTAAATAGTTATTATCTCCGAAAATTCTTAGAATCTAAAACTATTTTCTGGCTTTAAAAAATCTGTAAAAGTTTGAAAACACAAAATCAATAATCCAAACAATGAATCTTAATTAAAAAAGAAAACAATTCTCTAGTCATTTTCAAATTAATTGCATCACTACTCATGTGTATATATATATATATATATATATATATATATATATATATATATATATATATATATATATATATAAGAAAGTATACATGGCTTCTCACTATGCTATATATATATACATATATATGTGTGTGTGTGTATGTGTATAAGTAGGGATACAAGTAATTAGCATACGTCAAGATAATTGTTTCTTTGAATTAAAATTAGTGTAACTTTTGAATATATATATATATATATATATATATATATATATATATATATATAAAGAAAGAACAGTAAGATATATAATCCAGTGTTCTTATAGACATTTTTATTTTTTACAAAATAGTGCTCAATGTAAATTTGCAGAGCATTATTAGTATTTTATAAATCAATTTATTTATAATAATATATTATTATTATTTTATAAATAATATTTATAATAATATATTATTATTAATAATATATTATTATTAATAATATTTATAATGATATATATATTATTATTATTTTATAAATCAATTTATTTATAATATATATATATATATGTATGTATATATATATATGTATATTATTAAAAAAGAAATATGTATGTTTCCCACATATAAATACAAAACGAATGAAATATTTTATTCGATATGTGCTCTTCGTTTCTCAATTACTGCCTCCCCACGCCCCATGAAAAATTCAACTCTTCTACAAAAAAAAAACAAAAAAAAACAAAAAACAGAGGACATCTTGTCCTACTTACCTCCGATGGCATACATAAAAGAGTTAACGTTTTGATCAGGGTTTCTGTTGGTAGAATGTTTTTAAACGCTCTAAAATACATAATCTAGAGGGTTGAGATCTGGCCTGGAATAGTCCGAATAATGTAAATAGTGTACATAATACCTCATCTCAGAAATATAAACAGATACCGAAGAGAAATGTTTCTTTTGAATTCAAAGATTCATTGATTGAACAGGTGTAGAGGTTCCTCACTTGTTCAGGCTTCTGGATATGGCTCACCGGTTCTCTATTTATTTCTTTTACCAGGGCCCACAGTGATTTAACTGTTTAACTTTTGGGAGATCAGACTAACCAGTGGCTGTTGTGGGTACCGGTTTGGCAGTTTGCTGGCTACTGCTTCCGACTGGTAGTTAGGAGCTCGAATTCTTTGGTAGCACTTAGAGAGGCTGATCAACAGTCTCATAATATCAGGCTATTTGCCGTGTCGCGTTGCGCATGCGTCACCCCATGTATTTCCGGTGGTCAACTTTGAGCCCACATTATGCTTAATTATCAACCACGCTCTGGTTAGATTGTACTGCCATTGACGACAAATAATGACAATCATGTTGGTCTTTTCCTTCTCTTTCTTCAGAACGAATTTTATAGAAAATACAACAAAAAAGAAATACAAGTAACAAAAAAACAAAAAACAAAAAAAAAAACACCAACCCGTCTGAAGCTTTCTTTCTCCAATATTCGCGGTATCATTTCAAACTTCTGCAGTGTAGAATCTTTTCTCTTTGAACGGTCGCCAGATATCTTTTCCCTTTGTGACACCAATTTAAATTCTTCCAAGGCAGTTAGTGAATTCTTGGTACCAGGCTACATTTGCCGAAAAGATTCCAGCATTCGCATGCAGAGCCAGCGTGTTTACATCCGAGATAATCGTCAGGGAATTCTTTCTCGAGGCCCCAGACAACTCTTTCATGTGCTTTCGTCTTTCCTTACTAAACACTGTTATCTATCTCTTTTTCCTTTATCGCTCCACCTCTTCCCGGGACTGCAGTATATTAGACATAATAGCTGACAGTATAGAAAAAACGATTTCTCTCCATCTATCTGCAAACATCTTTGTCTTTGGTGACTTTAATGCGCACCACGACACCTGGCTTAAACATTCTAAAGGTATTGATATCGCAGGTATTCAGACATTAAATCTTGCCACTGCCCAATCCCATGCATACATCTTAAGCTTTCTTGCTTGTTTCCCTGACAAAACCGTGCAACAGGCTTCTCTACTGGATCTATTTCTTACCGAGCCGAGTTTTGCAACGCTGGTAAATCGGACCACTCTGTGGTAGCTATAGATATTTCGTTCCAATCATCTATTAAACGGGAAACCCCTAACTATAAGACCTCTCTCCGTAACTAGCATGCCGATTGGAACTCACTTCGTGAATTTCTCCGTGACTACCCTTAGACTGATATTTTTAATATCCTAATTAAAATTTTTGCCAGTGAGGTTTCTTCTTGTGTTAAAACCGACATGGATGATTTCATCGATTCTAAGAAATACCAGGTGAAACTGTCCCAGAAATTTATACACAGATGTCCTTAAGAACGCATGACAAAGTGGATAAAGGCTTTGGTTAGATCCAGTGACAGGACCCAAAGAGTTGTGAGTTCAATACCTGGTTAAGGCAGTGGAGAACATGGAGAGGGGAATTAACAGGAGATAACTGATAACTGACAACCATTAGACATGGCTCGTGGAACTAGAACGGTTTACCCCAGCGAGCGAAAGAAACGGTTCAGTTCGACATTCCAACCACCTGAAAAAGGTCGGAGCGTTCAATGGCCGAAACATTTTGATAAATATGGCGACAGGGATGATGACAATAGTCCAATAATGTAAATAGTGTACATAATACCTCATCTTAGAAATATAGGCAGATACTGAAAGGTCTAAACGTTGTAATAAATATGGCAACAAAGATGAGGACAATAGCCCGAATAATGTAAATAGTATACATAATACCTCATCTCAGAAATATAGACAGATACTGAACGGCCGAAACGTTGTAATAAATCTGGTGACAAAGATGAGGACAATAGTCCGAATAATGTAAATAGTGTACATAATACCACATCTCAGAAATATAAACAGATACTGAAAGGCCGAAACGTTGTAATAAATCTGGTGACAAAGATGAAGACAATAGTCCGAATAATGTAAATAGTATACATAATACATCATCTCAGAAATATAGAAAGATTCAGGTGAAACCTCAATCCTCACCGTGGTTCACACCAACATGCTCGGCCGCTATAGCACACAGGAACCACTAATTTCGGTTATACCTGCGTGGCAGCTCTCGTCACAACTGGCGCCTATTCGTTGCTGCCCGTAATAAATGTAAGCGAGTCCACGAAAGATCTAAATCCTTGTTTGCCGAGAGAATGAGGCACTGCATAGCCTCCAACAACTTTGGCTCTCGTGATTACTGGTGGCTCTGTAATAGGATATTAAGTTTATGGTCTCTATTCCTCTCCTCTTCAATCAATTTGAGCTGTTATACTCTGCTGATAAAGCTGAATGCTTTGCCTGTAGATTTTCACTCTACTCTTGACTCAACTGGACTATCTCCGCTTAACCTCTCACTTAAAACCGAATCTTTGTTGAGTCAGATGCATATAAACCCTTCCATAGTTTCTGCTATCATCTCTAACCTAGATACCCACAAAGCTTATAGACCCGAGGGTATCCTTGCAATAGTTATTAAGAAGTGGGCGCTCTCTCTAAACTGTATAATAAATGCCTCGCTCCTTCCTGCTTTCATTACTGCTGGAAGTCATCAGCTGTTGTTCCTGTTTCTAAGAAATCTGGCGGACTGTCTTACCCTTCCAACTATCGGCCTAATAGCCTTGTACCCTCTTTTGGGAAACGCCTAGAGGCCCTAATCAATGTTGAATTCATTCATCATTACTCAACTCAGGGCCTTTTCTCAGACAAGCAATATAACTTTTGTTTCTCCATGTCAGCTCGTGATGATAATTATGGAAAGAGTCTATCATGCTCTAAAAACGGTGAGACCCGTGCTGTAACATTGAAAATCTCGAAAGCCTTTAACAGGATTTAGTATATAGTGATTTTCTAAGCGTAGCTTGGATGTGGCACAAGGCCGAAAGTAAAGGGGCATCCAGTGAGCATCGAACTCCCTACTCATTCGTAATTGTTCTAGCGAGACAAGCTTGCTAACCATTACACCACCTGAAGGTGCCCAACAGGGTTTAGCATATAGGACTTCTGTATAAGCTGAAAAGTTACGGTGTCTTCGGACACATTTTTGAATGCTCAAGTCTTTCCTATCAAATCGTGAAATGAACGATTATCTGAAAATCATTCGTCTTGTTCCTTTTGTACAAACGCGAGTGTCCCCGACCCCATAAGGCTCCATCCTTGGCCCTACTCTGTTTTCATTAATGACCTTCCCGGTGACATCAAATTGGCATCTACACTGATGACACAACCATTTACTCCTATCTCGCTAGTAAGGCTGATCAGTCCGACAAGGAATCCGATGTTTAAATCGATCTCAAGATCTTCATTAACTGGTGCAAATGATGGCTTGTTAAATTTAACATCTCCAAAACTAAACTTCTCTTCATTAATCATCTGCAAGACCCCTCTCTGCCTTCTATCAGCTGATGTTAACCTTCAGGAAATCGACCCATTGCGCCTTCTCGGGCTAAAATTCTCAGCTGACGTGGTGGAGAGACTATATTGAATCCATTGCTAGGTCAGCTGCTAAGTAACTTGGTTCACTGTGTCGCGCGAGACAATCTTTCTCTCCAGAATCTAATTTAATGTCTAATTAAAATTCATTATACTTTGGTGTTAAATAACAACATTTAGTATAACATGCAATCTTTATTTTTCAGTAACATACATTATTTCGTATTTTTACGGTGTGGTATCTTAAATGTTTTAAGATGCCATAAAACATTTATTTTTCTTTAGAGAATAAAAAAAACATGAGACAAGCACATACATAATGAAAACGATTGAAAATTATTAGGTTGGTGCAAAAATAATGTCGTTTTCTCGCATATATTAATTTTATATATGATTTCTGAATTAATTCATTGATATATATAGCCATGTTATATATCATTTTGAAGCGCGATTCTCGCTCTATCGAATCGTGTTATTCGTTACCGTTCTCAATCTCTTCATTCATTTTTTTGCAGGCTTTTCGACAGCATGGACAAAATTCAAATCCGCACGATTTTCTTGTTCCAGTTCAAACTAGGCCGAAAAGCTGCCGAGACAGCTCGTGATATCAATGATGCGTTTGGCCCAGGAACCACTAACGAACGTGTGGCACAACGGTGGTTCAAGAAATTTCGCAATGGTGACGAGAGCCTCGAAGATGAAGACGGTTGCGGCCGGCCGACTGCGGTTGATAACGAACATTTGAAAGCCTTAATTGAAGTCGATCCTCGCAAAACCACACGAGAAGTTGCTGTTGAACTCGAGGTCGACCACTCAACAGTCGTTCGCCATTTAAAGCAAATAGGGAAGTCAAAAAAGTTTGATAAATGGGTGCCGCATGAATTGAACGATAATAAAAAAAATCGTCGTTTTGAGATGTCTTCTACGCCCCTTCTGCGCAACAAAAACGACCCATTTCTCGAGCGGATTGTGACGTGTGATGAGAAGTGGATCCTCTACGACAACAGGCGACGTTCGGCACAGTGGTTGGATGCCGGAGAAGCTCCACAACACTTCCCGAAGCTGAAATTGCACCAAAAAAAGGTTATGGTGACTGTTTGGTGGTTTGCGGCCGGTCTCATCCATCACAGCTTCTTGAATCCGGGCGAAACGATTACGGCGGAGAAGTACTGGCGACAAATTGACGAAATGCACCAGAAGCTCCAACGTATGTGCCCGAGATTGGTCAATATGAAGGGACCAATTCTCCTCCATGACAACGCTCGCCCGCATGTTGCTCAACTGACCCTGCAGAAGCTGAATGAATTGGGCTACGAGACTCTGCCTCATCCGCCATATTCACCGGACCTCTCGCCCACCGATTATCACTTTTTCAAGCATCCCGACAAATTCCTGCGCGAAAAATGCTGCAAAAGCCGAGATGATGCCGAATCGGCCTTCAATGACTTCATCGCTTCCAGAACTCCGGATTTCTATGCTAATGGGATAAATAAACTTGTTTCTCGTTGGCAAAAATGGGTCGATTCTAATGGTTCTTATTTCGATTAATAAAGTTTATTATGAAAGGAGTTATGATCTTTTGAAGTTGAACGTCAAAAAACGACATTATTTTTGCACCAACCTAATACTATGACCATCACTATCTGATTCAAGAGCTCATCATAAACATCGTCATTTAAGGTTTTAGTATTTTAGGGACTGAGGCTTAAAATCATGTCTATCAAGTTAGCCAACTTTAATACGAGGGATCTTCGCGATTTCTTGTCATTTGGCATAGATGTGGATGAGATACTGGAAACACTCTTTGCCGCCTGACGATTGCGTCTAGCATGAAACAGCCTGTCGCCTCTGAGTGTTGAGTTCAATGCTCACTTTTATATTTATATTTACATACGCGCCATCTCTGATATTGAGCACTTTATCCCATAAAAACAGCACATCATAAAAATATATTTCTTCATATATATATATATATATATATATATGATATGTGTCTGTGAATATATATATATATATATATATATATATATATATATATATATATCCCAGAGTCAGAATCATGAATCACCCAGTGAGGATCGAATTCATTACAGTAGAACCATAATATTTTCTCTACAGCAAGAATTCATGACAAAATGTGTGTTAGTGGATAAGTTTCTGTATATATATATATATATATATATATATATATATATATATATATATATATATATATATATCCCAGATTCACAGTCATGAAGCACCCAGTGAGGATCGAATTTATTACACTAGAATTAGAAGCAACTACGCCATTAATATTTTCTCTACAGCAAGAAATCATGGGTGAGTTTTTGACAAAATGTGTGAGAGGGTGAGTTACTGTGCTTATAGGTAGGTATATATATATATATGTATGCATATATGTGTGTGTGTCTCTGTGTGTGTATGTGTGTGTGTACGTGTATGTACCTATGAGTGCGTGAGTGTGTGCGCGTAACATTTATGATATTGCGCAAACGAGCGTGAAAAAAACAAAAGCATGTCACGAGTGACAAGCACTGAAAGTTGCAATTGCAGATTGGACACCAGGTGACAGAGAGGTTGGCTGCCGTAATGTCAATTTGAAAGAGTATGGCATGTGTAGACTTTTTTTAACTCTTGGAGATGCCAACATTCTGACAGGACCAAAAGTCGGTGACAGGAGTCAAAGCCTCGTGTTCGAGCAGCGACAGAAATAGGAGAAACGTTTCTTTTTGTCGTTCTTACTCAACGCAGTTGACATAGCATCGTTTCTTTGTATACGTAAGGAATTAAACGCTGTACACTTGCTCGTACAGCACAGTAGTTAGAGACTATTATCTAGAGAAATAATTACCTTATCTTTAAATAGTTATAATGACCTTATTGTGAAAACGTTTAGGAAAATAATTTTGATCATAAATCACTTCGATAAATAATGACCCTATCCATAATTCTTTCAGGTCTTTTCAATGAATAATATAATTATCACTGAATCTTTTAGTGAAATAATGACTAATATTAATAGTGATATAATCACCTAACACAAATCTTTTGCCGTCAAAGCTTTTCGGGGAATAATAACCTTTCACACAAAATATTAAAGGAAATAATGACCTTTCACACAAATCTCATAGCGACATAATAATGTTACCATTAAAACATTGAAAGAAATTAGGAGATTACCCTCAAACATTTAAACAAATAATAACTTTAACGTTTAGCGAAATAATGACTTATTTAGAAAAATAATGATATAACCCATATATCTATAAGTAGATAATAAGCAAATCACAAGTCTTTTCAGTAAATAATATAATTATCAATAAATCTTTTAGCAAAATAATGTCGGAAACACTCATATTAATAGCCTTATTCAGAAGTCTTTTAGTGAAATAATCACCTAACGCATATCTTTTCGGTATATAATAACCTCATCCACATATCTTCTGGTGAAATAATGTGCAAACTACAAATATCTTCGATAAATAATAGCCTTACACAGAAGTCATTATGTGAAATAATTACCTAACCACAAATCTTTCATTGAAATTACGCTCTAAGCTGTTAAGTGAAAACATTTAGCGTAATATTACACCCTTTTGCAAATTAATTGAAACAAAACGAATAATTCCGTTATTATTTACTTTTTTTTCGTATTTTTTTAATGAAAGATGACCCAGTGAACATGTTAGTACGTCGTATGTCCACTCCAAGATGTCGTTCCTTGCAGATTGACCACTGATTCTCGATTGTTAAATCAGGAGAGTTTTAGAGCCAGTATATAATACTTTGATTTGCTCACTGATAAGGCTTGCCAGTGTGTTCGAGCCGCGTTACAATTTTCGTACGCTTTCTTGGAGTAACGTCCATCGCCGACAATGGCCGTGGGAAGACTAATCGACAGTCGAGACACTAGTGTCTGGACGTGATAAAAATCTGATGCAAACACGGATGACGCAATATTTTTCAAAGCCAAACAAATTCCATCATAGAACCCGAAAATAGATTCATATTATTGCACACCTCTGCAAATGACCTAATCTGAGGAAAAAATAGAAATTGATTACACCTTGTCATTCCAGGGGTGTAAAACTGATCGTATGGTGAAAGAAAGGAAACTAAAGCGCTTGTTTCAATTAATTTGCACAAGGGTGTATATTACTCACAAAGCATTTACAGGAATGTTTTTTTCACGACAAAAATTATTATCCTTTTCATTCTCAGGGATTATTAATTTCATAATGGATTGAAATTATAATGAATACAACATCAGTCATATTAAGATCTTGTATAGATAATAAGATTTTATAAAATATAAAACAAAATCAGTCATATTAAGACATATGAAGCAAAGACTAGAGGGAATAAATCATGTAATTTGGTTGCCTGTGTCGACAACGGTGTAAAAAAAAGGTACCAGTGATCAGAAGATACCGCCGATTCCTTTTTCTGCACGAGGTTCCAGTTAGAAAACTGAAAAAAATGTCA
>CAHIKZ030000290.1:1575000-1627500 GCA_903632075.3 Acanthosepion pharaonis
CTATAATAAAATCTATAACAATTAAAAAAGAAAAAAGTTTAAATAAATCAAATCTTTTTAAAAATAAACCTGTCTGTTTGAAAACTTGTCTGGATCTTCCTTCCAACCCTCATAGAAGACAAAACAGAAATGCCAAAATGAATTCATCGCTAAAATTCTCAGGATCAGTAGTGAAAGAAATCAGTCAACCAAAATATTGTTCCAATGAAAATATAAACCATTTGTCAAGTTGTAGATGGTTTGATATTTTTTTTCATTCTAGAATCTGATTTAAAGATGAAGGCTTCTGCTGTGTTATTTTCAATAGTTTGCAAATGGTTGAAGAGAGTGAAACCAGATCCTAACATAGAAAAAAAATACAATATGAGAGCCGCTAATAAAGACAGTAAGCCTTTTACTGCCGCAGCAGCAATCAAAATATGACGGGCAGCAGTAGTAGACGCAACATAATCAGCAGTTAGGTTTTCAAGTTCCGCGTTAACTACAGCAAATTGTCCTACGAGACCATTGCCTAGTAGATTAAAGCGTTGGTTTTTGAATTTAAAAATTTGACTTCAATCATTGGGCAGGATGTGAACTTGCATTTGGAAAACCGACGAGTAGTACCAAATAAAAATAAGTATTAGACGATATCCCATATATATTAGCAGTGGAACCCCGTAGATTAAATAATGAGTTCAGTTCAGAATTGCCTATACGTTACCCAGATCGATATACGCCTGATGAAGGCAGGAGGGCAAAACGGCCGAAACGTTGTGATAATAACGGCAAAGATGAAGTGAATAGTCCGAACGTAAATAGTGTAAATATCTAGGAAGTGTTTTAACAGAGAACAGAAAATCCGACAGCAAAATCCTAAGGTAAACTGGAAAGGTGAAAGATGACAAGCGTTAAGCAAATTATGAACATATAAGAAAATTTAATTAGAAATGTCAGAAAATGTATCTCTCACAGAGGCAACAGAAATGTGGTTCTACAGTAGGATGCTGAGAATATTTATCAAGGGAAAATGTGATCAAGTACGAACTTTTAAAGAAATAAAAACAAAAAGAACACATATATTTGGAATTACTTGCATTATATGCTTTGGCCCAGTCGATAAAGACGTTGGTTAGATCCAGTGACTAGACACAAGGAGTTTTGAGTTCAATACCAGGCCACAGCAGTGCTGAACCAAAAACGAATGTGTTAACCAGGTACTAATATAAGCGTTCCTGATAGAATATGTCGATTTTATGTATAACGTATACTTAATTGCATTATTTACATTATTTGGATTGTTGTTCTCATCTTCATTGCCATATTCACAACGTTTCAGCCTTTCTATACTTTAGCCTTCTTCAGGTGATTGGAATTTCGAAACGAACTCTTCATTTCGTCCACCGGGATAAATTGTTCTAGTTCCACGTTCCATGCCTCTTTCGGATGTCTCAGTTATTTCTCTTTAACCTAACTCTCCAAGGTTTTGGTTCACCATTGCTATGGCCTGGTATTGAACTCACAACTCTTCGGGATCTAACCAACGTCTTTATCCACTGGGCCATTTGTCCTTGGGGAAGGCCGGAGCGTACAACGTCCGAAACGTTGAGAATATTGCAATGAAGATGAGGATAATAGAATAAGGTAAATAATGCAAGTTATCATAATACCTCACCTGTGAATATGGCAATGAAGATGAGGATAACAGTTCGAATAATGTAAATAATGGAAGTAATCATAATACCTCATCTCAGAGATATAGAGGCCGAAACGTTGTGAATATGGCAATGAAGATGAGGATAACAGTTCGAATAATGTAAATAATGGAAGTAATCATAATACCTCATCTCAGAGATATAGAGGCCGAAACGTTGTGAATATGGCAATGAAGATGAGGATAACAGTTCGAATAATGTAAAATAATGGAAGTAATCATAAAACCTCATCTCAGAGATATAGAGGCCGAAACGTTGTGAATATGGCAATGAAGATGAGGATAACTGTCCAAATAATGTAAATAATGGAAGTAATCATAAAACCTCATCTCAGAGATATAGAGGCCGAAACGTTGTGAATATGGCAATGAAGATGAGGATAACTGTCCAAATCATGTCAATAATGTAAGCAATCATAAGACCTCATCTCGGAGATATAGACACGAACACACACACACACACACACATATATATATATATGGAATTACAAAATAATACAATTGAAATTTCTCGGGCGCATAATGAGGGAAGAGAACTTCGGAAATTCATCACTCACAGGACGTAATGAAGCAACGGATGAAAGCAACCTGTTACCTATATAACGATCTTGTTGGCAGAATAAGGATTAAAAGAGATAGAAAATGACAAATATTGCTAAGAGATACAAAGAGGATGTGGAGAACCATGATCCACCCGGAAGTGAGACGGCATATAGAATATAGAAGAAAAAGAACTGTTTCGTAGCTATCTGTGTTTATTTATATGAGACACGAGTTTGTCGTTGTTTGGAAATCTTCTATATAAACAAAAACAGACTATCATTATTGTTTTGTCCGTGTATTGTTTAATATATTGTAATGTAATTGTGATCTTTGATAATGGCTTATGTAAGCCGAAAGCTTAGACAGGATTAAAAAATATGTATCAATATTGTGATTTTCTTTCTTCTTTTAATGATATTGTTATTAAGCTTATCAGACGATATGAAAAGAATTTACATAAAATAAATAGACAAAACTTGTCTATATTATTTAATGAAACATGCATCAATATATATATATATATATATATATATATATATATATATATATAGAGAGAGAGAGAGAGAGAGAGAGAGAAAGCCAGCTTTCCCTGACGATCCGTTTAGGTGAAACCTGGGTAGGTTTGTCTGGCTCACTAGGTTTATCTAGGTCTGCTCTACGGTTGTATTGAGCTCCTTTTGTTAGTTGTTTACTCGTATCGGGGTTTTTTCTTTGGGCTTCAAACCTGCATCTGTGCGATTTTTTTCGACAGACTTTCATGTTTCTAACGCTTTCTTTATTTAAAACCTTTTTTTCCTTCGAGATTGATTTGATTATTGGCAAATCAAAAATTCGAAGGTTTTTCGAAATGAGTATAGTTATCTATCTCTCTCTCTCTCTCTCTCTCTCTCTCTCTATATATATATATATATATATATATATATATATATATATATATATATACCTTACTGTGTCCGAAAATAGATACTAATAGAAACAGATAGTAATACTAAAGGCTATGTCCTCTTCAAGATGTCCACGATCATGGCTCTCCACAGATTCTTATTTGAAATTTATTACACATAGGGCATCGTATCAGAATGGTAAGAATCGAAATCATCACGCTTGAAAAGACTCTAGGAGATTAGTTAACAAATAACATGACGTCATACTCCAGATGTTGGGGATGTGTTGGTTACTTAATGAGTTTTATGATCTGAAAGGGAACGTAATCGTGACTGTTGTGGGGTTCTCCCTTTTTTACAGAAATGGACTCACCCAGTATATATATATGAAAACAAAATTTTATCGTCAAAATGCTTATGTTTTTATGAAGAGGATAGACTAAATTTTTTTTTAATTATTTTTTTAAAATTTTTCCATCTTTTTAGAATATTCTAAATTTTGATTTAAAAAACCTTGTTTCTCTTTGTCGCAACAATAACATAGATAATTTTTAGCGCGTTTTTTTTTGTATTTCCACACATTAATTTGGAAAATCTTGCAAAAATAAAAATAATTGTCAGATGTTAATGAAACTTTCAGAAACTATTCACAGATGATCGAAATTATTATAAATATGTTTTGTTTTTATTAAAGTCATGGCAGAAATATTTTTTTTATACTTATTAACACCCCCATAACTAATTTTATGAAAAACTCTAGAAATTCGAGACCATCGGTTTTAGTGATTACAATAGTTAAAAGCACAAGGCTTTGAAGAATGCAAATCATATTTCTTGGGGTTTTTTTTTTTTGGCCAACGTACCTGAAAATCAGCTGTGAATTGTAACATACAAAACTCAATAAAACAAATATATTATTTAGTTTCAAATGCTTTTATTTGTTTTAATTTGTTTTTATGAATATGGACAATATTTTCTGAAAGCAAAAATTTTTTCAATGAAAATTGAATTTTAATACAATTATTTCTTATTTCTTTAATTTTAAAAGATTTAAAAAAATGTTTAAATTGAATTTTAAAAAATATTTTAACATTAGTTAAAAGCAACATCAACCTTTCAAAATGTCCGTGTGAGATTGTCAATATCTAGCGCTTTGAAAATTGTATAATTTGGACCAATCAGATTAGCCATGGTAATTAAGAAATGTAATTTTGTGTTTATAGTCGGACAGTAATTATCAAGTACGGAAGACCAACCAGAATACAATTTAGTTGCATTATTTGAGTTCAGCATTGTTCTCCGCTGTTAAGCCCTTTACTTTTGCGAAACACGTATGGAGAAGTTAATTTGAGTTTTCAATTTCAAATGAGAAGGGTACCTATAAGTAACAGTATCATCTTATGAAATTTAACTACTGCTAAACTTTAATTTATATGATCTTATTTTTATATTAATCTCAGTCATGACATTTTTCCATAAATGAAATATCAAAATTAATAATAAAATGAATGGAAATACAAATAACACAGTAAAATGTAATAAATGTACATAAAATTATAGTATTTTATGTACACTTCTGATAAAATTTCATAAGAAAGGTACCTAAATTAATTAGATACCTTTTTATTATGAAATTTAATCTCACTATTAACAGTCTTATGTTTTAATTTCTTTATATTTTCGATAAAGCATCGTAAACGTAAAAATTAAAGCTAAGTACAAAAAAATAAAAAAAAAATAAAAAATAAAAAATTAGAGCGCTGAAATTTTTTCCTTAAAAGTAACAAGGTAAATAATTTGTTCACTTAAATAATTTCACTTCCTTCCATCCGTAGAAAGAATTATCCTCCCGTAAGTTATCTAAACGTCATGAATGTGCCTTTCGTCAATCGTCAAGCGACGCGAAAGGTTATGACCTGCTTTGTTTTATTTTCAAATTACATTTTTTCGGCGCAGAAGCTAAGTTAAGCTTGGTTCAAAATATTTTAAATAAACAGTATAATTTCTGTTTTTATTAAAATCAGTTTTGAAAAAATGATAATTGATTTTTAAAAGAATATCAAAGTAAGATTTTAATCTTTTTATCAAATCGAAAAAATGATTGAAAATGATTATCTGTCCTTTTTTTTTGACCAAAAAAAAAACAATATTTTTAACGAAAATTTCAGACGTGCTAGGAACGATTAAAAAATGTAAAAAAATACCCCCAAAATACTTTGATCTTTCCTCTTTAATAATAATATGAATATTAGACGATAAAATTTTGTTTTCGTCAAGTTCGGCGTCTTATTCATCATGCTATGCTCTTTTGTTTGCATTTTCGTGGGTGAGTTGTCCCCCTTTCATTCTCACGATGTGTCTTAATCGTGTTTTCAAATTGATTTTATTGAAAAACAGCTGTATTTTCCCCATTTTCGGTCCCGTTAGAACCACCACAAGTTAATTTCATGTAGTCCTGTGAAGTTTTGTTGAAATCGGCTAAAAAATGTAGGAAATTCGATCCAACATATAAACGTTACAGACACACACACACACACACACACACACACACACACACACACACACACACACACACACACACACAATCTGCGTTTTATAATAAGTAAGATGTTGGTCTGGGTGTGTATTTATATATATATATATATATATCATACTTATTATAAAACCCAGGTTGTGTGTGTGTGTGTCTGTTCGTTTATATATTGGATTGGATTTCCTACATTTTTCAACCGATTTCAACAAAACTTCACAGGACTGCGTAAAATTACCTTGCGGTGGTCCTGACAGCGTCCAAAATTGGAAAAACACAATTGTTTTTGCACGAAATCCATTTGAAAACACGATTAAGAGGCATCGCTGTCGAGGATGAAAGGGGGACAACTCATATCGAGATATACTTATTATGAAACCCAGGTTGTTTGTGAGTGTTTGTCTGTGTTCGTTTATATATGGGATCGGATTTCCCACATTTTTCAACCGATTTCAACAAAACTTCACTTTTTTTGGCAGGTAGTGTTTCTTATTGTCTTGCACACTTTCTCCTTTATTTTTACATTCAGAATGCTTTAAAAATTCCATTTACAAGACAATTGTTTATAATAAAATTCTCTTCAATCGGTAGACTCATAACGATTGAAAACAATGCTTTTGATTGAGTTTGGGTTTGACCAATTCGTAAAAAAAACCAAAACAAAAAAAACTAATTAAATCGTGTGTCCATCAACCTTAAACAATAATCTTTGTCAATTTTATTTTTCAGTCTTTATGATGGTCGATACTTGATCTATCTCTTTATTTCTTACTGTTAGTATATATATATATATATATATATATATATATATATATATATATATATGTATGTATGTATGTATGTATGTATGTATATATATTATGAAATGGACAAAGTCCGACAATTACTTTAAGACATTTTTATGTTTATACATTCTTTTTATAGATACAAATATTTAAGTAAATTGCTAATCGAACGATCCTCTGTGGCTCAATCGGTTAAGGCACGTCAGGCTATATGACGGTTCCGTATAGGATACAGTTTCGATTCCTGTCAGAGGACGAATATTTCCTATGAGAATATCTCTGACATTCAGGTCGGTAAATGTTGTTTAATAGTGTTTATTATAAACAAAGCATTTACTTAAATATTTGTATCTATAAAAGGAATGTATAAACATAAAAATATAGATAGGTATTTTAAGAGTGTGCCATATTTTGTAATTTTCTAATTTGGCAACATAGGTACCTTAAGCTAAATAAGACCTATGCGTGTAAGCAGCCATTTGCAATGACGTAACGTGTGCAAGCCTTCTCATACCAACGCCAGATAAATATTCAGTGTTCGATGTGTTTGAGTACTCACCTGAAGTGGCAGATAGTTTTGTTAGCAGCAGATCGTCCTCTGCGGCGACTCATTACATCTCTGCCGTGATTCTGTATTCCAACGGAAATATTTTGAGGGATGCCCGGTTCTGGGGATTCCAACCCTGCCGCAGCACCCGCCTCATTGGACTAAAGAGGCGAGGTTCAATGAAATACCGACTCCAGTGTGACAGTGGTCGCGGGGTGCAGGCAATTTTGACCTCGGTCCATAATTAGACGTGTGGACACCCCAGGTTAATATGTCCCAGTGTAATTTCAAACCTTTATGCTGGGAAAGGCGTTTAATTAACTCTGTTGCCAGCAGCTTGATCTGCAGCGCCTACTGTCTGCCGTGTTTCTCTCTCCGGATAGAACACGGAAAAAAATTGAGTGACGATTGTTTCCGGGGATCCCAGTCTTGAGACAGCACCTCCGCCATTGTACTAAAGGGTGAAATACTGACCGCCAACGTAACAGTGGTCGCCGGATTCGGATAATATTTGTCTTTTGTTCATGTGTACGTTCCTGGGAAGACAGTATTAAACACCATATGTCACATAATACCACCGTGAGAGCACGTGTAAACAACTTATCCACCCTATTTACATTATTCGGACTATTGTCCTCATCTTTGTCGCCATATTTATTACAACGTTTCGGCCTTTCATTATCTGTCTCTATTTCTGAGATGAGGTATTATGTACACTATTTACATTATTCGAACTATTGTCCTCATCTTTGTCGCCATATTTATTACAACGTTTCGGCATTTCAGTATCTGTCTATATTTCTGAGATGAGGTATTATGTACACTATTTACATTATTCAGACTATTGTCCTCATCTTTGTCGCCATATTTATTACAACGTTTCGGCATTTCAGTAACTGTCTATATTTCTGAGATGAGGTATTATGTACACTATTTACATTATTCGGACTATTGTCCTCATCTTTGTCGCCATATTTATTACAACGTTTCGGCCTTTCAGTATCTGTCTATATTTCTGAGATGAGGTTTTATGTAAACTATTTACATTATTCGGACTATTATCCTCATCTTTGTCGCCATATTTATTACAACGTTTCACAGCCGCTGTACGCTCCGACCTTCTTCATGTGGTTAGAATGTCGAACTGAACCCTATATTTTGCTCACTGGGGTAGACTGTTCTAGTTCCACGTGCCATGTTTAATGGATGTTCGTTCTCAGTTATCTCCTGTTAATTTCCCTCTGAAACCACTGCCTTAACCGGGTATCGAACACACACTATTTGGGTCCTGTCAAGGACACATAGCACAGTGGATAAAGGCGTTAGTTAGACCTAGTGACAGGACCCAAAGATTGTAAGTTCAATACCCGGTTAAGGCAGTGGAGAACTTGGAGAAGGGAATTAACAGGAGATAACTGATAACTGACATCCATTAAACATGGCACGTGGAACTAGAACAGTCTACCCCAGTGAGCGAAATAAAGGGTTCACCTATGAAACTTTTTACCAGATTATTCCCAAATCATAGAAGATTAGATCAGGTATTTCCCAGTGGTTTAAACGCAAAAAAATAAACCATAGTAAAAAGAAAATGTTATCCATTGAAAGTTTGCCCGCAAGATTCTTAAAATGGAAGTGGACGTCATAGATTTTAACAGAACTAAATAACAGATCACCCACTCATTCCAAATGCAGCGCAAAGGCTTTTTTTTTTTTTATAAATGAGGGATGTTTTTAATTAAATAATTTTAAATAGAAAAAAGTTTAAATTTTTGACAACGCAAAAAATTTACATAAGTAAAACATTCTCTAAAATTTAAGCGTGCCAACAGAAATACGCTGTACATTTTTGTTCTTCTAAAATCATCCCAGAGCAGATCTATTTTAAAAATGCAAAATAAACGTTTTAACTTGATACAGAAAAAAAAAAGGCAGCGATTTGTATTATGAGCCATTTTTTTTTTTAATATCTTGTAATCTTTTTATTTTTTATTTTTTGTAGGCGGTGGGTGGAAATTGGATCCTTTCCTGGAAGTGAAGTTTATAAAATTGGGACAGCGACGTAAAATGGCACTTCGCACTTTGGCATTGATTTTTACGACTTTTGCGATTTTGGATTTGTCTTTGAGAAATTCTTTGACAAAAACGCGGGAAAGCATTTTTATGTTTTCAGTTTATCAACAAACAATAAAGAAAAAAAGAATTACTTACATGTAGTTGCCGTGGACGGGCAAAAGACACACGAACAAACACAGACACACATAGACACAGACACAGACACACATAGACACACATAGACACACACACACACACACACACACACACACACACACACACACACATAGACACAGACAGACACGAAGAAAAAAAGAATTACTTACATGTAGTTGCCGTGGACGGGCAACACACATACGCACAAACACAGACACAGACACACATAGACACAGGCACAGACACACACACATACACACACACACGCACACACACATATATATATATACACTAGGAGGTGCTAACGCGTCATAGAGCCGACCCAGTTCCAAAACATGTATTCTAATGCTTGGCCACTCAAAATTATTTTAATTTTGTTTTTAATTTTGAAAGTGTATCAAGGCTGAGAAGTTTCGCTTCTCTTTTATATATATATATATATATATATATATATATATATATATATATAATAAAAAGGATTAGTGTTTAAGCCTTTTTTTTTATATCCTAACTCTGTCCTAGACATTGAGTTCTACCTGGATTCTTCCTCTTGGAAAATTTTTTCTGAAAATATACATGTATGGGAATTTTTTAGATATATTTTTCATATGTATGTATATTTTCCACTAATATTATCTATATATATATATATATATATATATATATATATATATATATATATATATATGTTTGTGTGTGCGTGCGTGCGTGTGGGTGCGCGCATGTGTGTGTGCGTGTGTGTATGTGTAAATGGCTTGACGATTGCGTTTAATGAAACGCACTGACACCGCTGGGTGTTGACCTCAATGGCGACTTGTATGCTTATATACACCCTATCCCTGAAATTGAGCACTTCAACCCGTAAATTAAATGTAATTTAACTTAAAACTATATTTGATCACATTATATATATATATATATATATATATATATATATATATGCTAGCTTAAAAGCTGCCTTATCGGGTGTTATTTAAGCTAGAGCATGCGGAGGAGCATAGATTATTCACCCACCACAACAGATTGACGGGAGTAGATGCGATAGGCAACAATAAACTACAGAAAAACTCAAAATTGATCGTTGCATTTAAGTATTGCATTAATATCATTCTCGACAGGGTTAGGGTTAGGCTTACCTTTTAAAAATTCAACGATAATTCTTCTGCCGCCATTTAATTTAAAGGCAATTTGATGTACGTAGGTCCTTACTTTCCGTACAAAGAATTATTTTTTTTTCATGGGTGACTTTCACTGAACATCCCAAATAATTTCGTTTATTCCCAAATTTATTTCCAAGTTGTAAAAATTGTTATTGTGCAAAACAAATCGTCGCAAAAAATCAGGTAAAAATCATCGAAAACAATCGCAGAAATGAAAATATGTGAATCCAAAATTTGTGGATTACCTATCCGGATCTGCCCTTTTAATTTCTTCACGGCGTCGGCCTGATTCCAATATGGTAATATATGTTGGGCTACGGCCTCTAGGAGTAAAGTTGCAAAAGTGTGACACACTGACATTCGTATTATATATATATATATATATATATATATATATATATATATATATATTAACCTGTAGAAATAGACAATATTTATAAATTTAAAAGACAATAGGAAAAAATAGTTGCCGACGCGCTTCGCTCGATCTGGACTTTTCAAGGTGGAACGAAATGAATTTCTTAAACTTAGAGTGTAGTTGGTTTCAGTTTCAAAAGTGAAGTTAATTGTAGGTTCAATGTTGTTAAGTTTGGAGAGAAGATCCGTTGAAACCACAAAACATCAATTTAAGGGATCTTCTCTCCAAACTTAACAACATTGAACTCAATGTGATTAGACAGAGTTAAGAAATATATGGTAATAAATAGATATATACCTACGATTTCTCGATTTCTCATGCCCGATGAGTTAGGTAACCAACAAAACTCGAGTCGCACATCAAAAGTAGGTGTATGTGCATTTATTAATATATATATATATATATATATATATATATATATATATATATATATATATATATATATATAAAAAAACAGACCACTTTAAGTTATAATAATTTATTTCACCAAAATCCTTTTTGAAGGACTCCGGATCATCAGGTAACACTTCCAACAACGAAATGAAAGGAAAGATGGGATTAGAAATTGATGGGTAGTGAAATTTTTGTAATTTAACAGGGAGAGTGATAGTTGTAGTTAACGAGACAAGGTAGAGTATAGAGAGGAGTAAATTTCATATTTCTCTTAAGCATGTTTTATATTGGGGTAGGAGGAGTGACCTATTTAGATGGTTAACTTAACGGAAATGATATATAGGAATGGGAGGGTAGTGGGGGGAAAAGAAAAGGAAGAATGGAAAGGAGAAAGGAGATAGACAACAGTAATACAGATATATCTAAATGAGTTTTACGGCAAAGAGAGGGGTGGAGAGGGAAGTGAATCGAAAAGGCTGTAATTTTGTTTTAACAAAATTATGTAAAAGATAGTTTTCAATGCTTGATAGAAATTTAGATGTCTAAAAAATGATGAATGTTATCAATTTAAACATTTAGTTTTGTAAGTTTAGGGACTTAATATAAGTTAACTACTATTTTTATTAGCACATTAGGGATTTAATATAAGTTAACTACTTTTTTATTTATATATATATATTGTGACATACCTACGGACGATAATCGGTATGTCCGCATTCATATAAATACAGTAGTAAATACCATATATTGGTCTTCAGTTGGAGATTCCTCTCCAGCTGTGCTGGTCAAACTCTCTGCATTCGAGCAAAGAGGATCCCCAGACGAGGCAACGTCGAAGGGCAGAGTTATGTCTCGGGAAGCAGCTACCCGATCCCGTTTTATACAGGATCTACGAAGAATTTTTGGCCAAGTCTACGGGCTTGGATACCCCACATAAAGTTCAGTCTTGTGCCACATCTGACTGCGTGGGACGGTTGGTAGATACCCTGCAGTTGGAGATTCGTCTCCCGCTGTGCTGGTCAAACTGTCTGCCTTCGGGCAGAGGGGATCGGCAGACGAGACTATAACGAAGGGCAAACTCTCGTCTCATGAAACAGCTACCCGACCCCGTTCTATCCTGTGTCTACAGGGAATTTTTGGGTGAGCCTACCCGCTCGGATACCCCACATTATATTCGGCCTTGTGCCATTTCAGACCGCGTGGGGTGGTTGGTAGATATCTTACTGTTGGAGACTCATTGTAGAATTCACGTGACTCACTTCTAGCAGTTGACTACTTGACTATGTGTTGTTCTTGTTCTAATTATTATCGTTCATTACCAACCTTCGTTTGATTATTCTATTAAATATACAACAATATATATACATATATATATATATATATATATATATATATATATATATATATATATATATAGTGTCGTTGGCAAAACTAAGCTGGCCGTTCGTCTCGAAAAGGACATTCGTGATTAGTTCTCTCCGTTAATTTAATAGTTTGCATTGATCTTTATATTTTATTATCCTGATTTTTTTCTTTTAAACATAACTTGCCTCTATCCTTAAAACTATTGAGGTATTTTTCCAATTTATTTGAGTATTCAGACCCTTTTCCTTCAGTTCCCAAAATTTCTTCGAAAGGGATGTTTGGCGTTTTAAATTTTGGATTGGTGAATGAGTGTCTATATGAATTGATTCTCTTTTTAAATTCTCCTGCAGAAACGCCGATGTAAATATTATAGTTTGTCGTATTTTCTTTAAGGATAAGGTTGCCTGGTATATTATCCTAGTGGATCTGCATTTGCCCTCTACTGGGCAGTTTTCTTTAATTCTACAATTACATAGGGTTTCCATGTTATATTTTTACCATGGAATTTGCTTAAAATGTAATTGTTATGGGAATTAATAATTTGGTACATATTATCAGTGCAGGAGTAGCTAATTGTGATTGACTTACTGTTGATTATCTTATCTAGAGGATTTTTTGTTGAAGCGTTTAATAATTAGGTTTAGGAAGTACTGTCCGACAGTTTGAAGAAGGGGTGAGGGTTTGAACCAAGTGAATTTTCTTTCACTTTCAGATTGCCACTTATTACCTTTCTTCCATGAAAATGACTTAGATGAGTTCATCAAGCAGAAAGATGTCATCTCTGGGACGATGGAAACATGAAGTTACCTTAAAGATGGGAAAAAATATCTTTCTTTTTTTGTACAGTAAGGTTCACCCTGTACAAGGCCCGTGTGCCACTCAAGGTAGAGCCTTACGTTAAGGGGTATTTTATATAGATAGGATGAAAAGATAACGACTGACTCTAGACTTGAACAGATTAAGATTGTAGTGATTGGGGAAACATCCTCTTGGGAGTCTGTTCCACAAAGCAGTGGTTCACGGGAAGAAGCTGGAATAAGTGGAATACAGAGGGAATGTGGGGGGTTACTACTATGTAAGTAGCATGGCAGGCCCGAGCCATGAAGGTTAGACCTAACGGAACCAAGGTATGAGGTTTGCCCGACAACCTCTTGTAGACGAACTCCGTACCCATTCGTGGTTAGGTAGTTCAAGGGTAAAAGCTGAGACTGAAGGTTTTATTCTTGCTGCACAGGACCAATGTTTGCTAACAAGAAATTACCAAACGCAAATACTGTTGTTCCCAAATGCAGCTTCTGTGATTACTATCCAGAAACAGTTGACCTTCTTGTCTCAGGTTGTACATTGTTAGTACCAACTGAATATAAAACTTGGCATAATAGATTCGGCCAATATCTGCACAGAAAAATATTCAAAGGAAGGAAACTACAAGAAAATGGTATGAACCTCACCCAGACACGATTACAGATGTGGGACCTGTAACAATTTTATGGGTTTTTACAACAGACACAGACAGAACTGTCAAAGCTAATGGCGCAGGTATTGTAATTAATGGCCGCAAGAAGAGAATATGCGTTCTTATTGACATGCAGGTCCTACAGATTGTAATGTATCTTTGAAGATTTTCAAAAAACTATCAAAATACAAGAATCATAAAGCGGAAATCGCAAAAATGTGGCACATGGGGACATGTTGTAGTTGGAGATCTCGGATTGTTTGAAGAAGGGTCCGATAACTTCATTGAAGGGATTCCTGGTAGCTTCTTCCTTAAAGAAATACAAAAAATTGTACTAACAAGTTATGAAGAGCTTTATCTATGTAAAATGTGCATTCTCTTTGGGTTTGGGGGTTATTTTTACGACAAACGATCACTGGGAAACAATTTCTGATCTTAGGTCTCTGGTTGGGACCTGTAAGGAAATTTGCATACAAGGAAATAATAATAATAATAATAATAATAATAATAAATCAGCATATATTGCTGATATAGTCAAAATTATTTCAAGTAAAATTGATCTGTCACCTCTCCGAGAAAATTACCATGTTAAGGTAATTAACAGAGATTAACGATGCCTCTTTTAATTGCCGTCATATTATAGTCGACTATGCAACAGCAATCTCCCAATCTAACTGCCTCCACTACACAAGAAGACGACGAACAATTTTGCAGGCATTTTCCATCAGAAGACTCAAACAGCCATCAGTAAAAGTCAACTCATCTCATCGTGAAGGTGTTAAAATACCTTTCAGTTGTAAGGTCATTATAGTCCCGTGATGATAAACTCCACCACCATATCATGTGAACTGATGTTTATTTCAATCTCAGCACCGCTAAGACCTCAACATTCCAATGAAATTCTTCCTCCATTCCTGTGATGAAAACATCAACCACCTTTTAACAAATTCTTCTCAAACAATGTATTTCTTGGAAATGTCAATATCAAAAGTGGAATCATCCTGGGTGAATCGTTTTCATGCCTCTTATTTGTCACTGCACTTAATCCGATCACGTTGATACTGTGTAAGATGAAGTTGGGTTACTCAGCTGGAAAGGAAAATCCATTTATAACTCATCTGCTATTTATGGATGACCTGAAACTATTTGGGAAATCAGGAAACTAAATCGATTCTTGAGTTAAAATAGTTCAGTTATGTAGCAGTGACATTGGTATGTCATTTCCAAAAGTTCAGGGATCAACACGAAACGAGATAAATAAACGGTTTGTCTCCGTATATCTCTACCATCTGGATATATTATAGGCGAAATTGATGCTAATGGGTGCAAGAATTTGTGCTTATTAGAACTTGATGATAGATTGCCCATAGAAAAGGAGGAAAAGATTAAGGAGACCGATTGGAAGAGAGTGAAATTAATTTTGAAATCTAATTTGAATTCAAGGAATTTGTTTACAGCAGTGAATATGTTGGAAGTTGCAGGGTACTGCGGGTCCAATATTAAGAGTACTGTCGTGGTGTCTTTCCTCTAATGTGGCTATTGTGGACTCTTCCACTTACTATAAAATTAGTAGGAAAGTAAGCTACGGGGGATCAGTGCCATAGCCTGTTCAACTTTCGAAATCTCTGCTTTGAGCAGAGAGGAACCCGGACAAGGCTTTGCCGAAGGGAAGAGTTTTGTCCAGGGAGATAGACAGACCCTGAACCCGTTTATGCGGGTTCTAAGGGAATATTTTTGGCCGAGCCTACGGGCTCCGTGTACCCACGGTAAAGTCGACCTTGTGCCACATACATCCCTAGAGAGGGGGGTGCTGTTAAATATTAACAGTGATTTAGACTTTTCTACCGAGACTGTGACTGTTTGTAGCTGCTGTCGAACTCTCTGCTTTAGGCGGAGAGGAACCCGGACGAGGCTGTGCCGAAGGGCAGAGTTTCGTCCGAGGAGATAGACAGACCCGAATCCATTTATGCGGGTTCTACGGTATTTTTGGCCGAGCCTGTAGGCACGGATGACCCACGTTAAATTCGGCTTTGTTCCACATGTATGCTCGTTGGGTGGCTACTACATATCAGCAGTGACATAGACTGAACGCTGGTCAACCGACACACATTCCTAAAGTCGTGAACACTCTTCTGTTGTATTTACTGTTCAATATTCAGACCAGGAAGAGGACGACTAAGTATGGCGCTTTGCACCCTTAAAAAACCGGTGACAGATTGTATATGTATTGAATATGATCAGGGAACACTTAAAGGATACCCGAACCACATTATTGAGGATCTGTTAAGATATGTGGCGAAAGATATGAGTATTTGTGCAGATATTGGCTCGGAGGAATTCAAGTCAAAGGAAAAGAAAAAAAAATCACCAAGAACTGTCACATTATTAAGTGTTGCCTTATAAATAAAAGAAATAATTATTTTCCAATATAGCTTAGATGTAGAACAAGGCCGAACCAAATAATACAAATATAGCAAACAGGATATTTGAGAAAATTACAAACTGCTATAATTTGGAAGTTGAGGTGGTAAGATTGTTTGGGAATGTCATGTTGATTCCAGTGGTGATTGGAGCAGTCAGATCAATTCCATTAAAACTATGTGGCTTCCTTGACCAGCTGAAGATACAATATCAGCTTGGAGTCATTCAAAAATCGGCTCTTTTGGTAACTACGCGTATTTAGAGCAAAATGTTGTCTGTCTGAGCTCCTTGTTTTTGACCGGACTAGACCTGTTTTTACCGAAATTATGGTATTCAGACACTGACAGATGAACTCGTCCAAAATATAACGTTTGAAAACCAGCTACGGACGTGATTATACGTTGATCTTGGTTATTTTTTTATCTTTCTGAGCTTGAAACGAGTCCAATTGTCAACTCTTACGGCTGATAGAGGTGTTAACCCCAGCTACGGACGTGATTATACGTTGATCTTGGTCAATTCTTATATCTTTCTGAGCTTGAAACGAGTCCAATTGTCAAATCTTACGGCTGATAGAGGTGTTAACCCCAGCTACGGACGTGATTATACGTTGATATTGGTCAATTCTTATATCTTTCTGAGCTTGAAACGAGTCCAATTGTCAACTCTTACGGCTGATACAGGTGTTAACCCCAGCTACGGACGTGATTATACGTTGATCTTGGTCACTTTTTATATCTTTCTGAGCTTGAAACGAGTCCAATTGTCAACTCTTACGGCTGATAGAGGTGTTATCCCCAGCTACTGACGTGATTATACGTTGATCTTGGTTATTTTTTATATCTTTCTGAGCTTGAAACGAGTCCAATTGTCAACTCTTACGGCTGATAGAGGTGTTATCCCCAGCTACGGACGTGATTATACGTTGATCTTGGTTATTTTTTATATCTTTCTGAGCTTGAAACGAGGTCAATTGTCAACTCTTACGGCTGATAGAGGTGTTAACCCCAGCTACGGACGTGATTATACGTTGATCTTGGTTATTTTTTATATCTTTCTGAGCTTGAAACGAGTCCAATTGTCAACTCTTACGGCTGATAGAGGTGTTAACCCCAGCTCGGTTACTTCAACGTACCTCAGTTTCTTAGTATATTAAAAACAAATATTGTCACGTGACCGAGTGTTTAGAACGTTCGCATTCTAACCATGAGACCCGAGTTCGACTCTCACCAGGATTTGTCAAGAAGGAGACTTCCTGGTGTTATCGGATTGAAGGGTTCGATCCCAGCGTGCGGCATCTTTGGGAAGTCCCTGAAAAACATACCACGATTTTACCCAAGCCTTGTGAGTGAAACTGGGTAGACAGTTTAGAGGCCGTCGATAGCTGTGCTAGCACGAAGTAACAAGTCATCGTGGCCGATGGATTAAGCGTGCTGTTCAAAATGTTGATCACGCTAGATAACACGCTCTTTCCCAGAAACTGTAACAAACTCTGATCAGTATAGTTGTAGCATAAACCACAGGTTTATACTGCACAAGACTTTGTGGTTGTTGAATAAACACAAATGCGCCTGCAATGGGGAGTGGCTAGCCGCCCTAGGGTACCCTCGTATATCTGTAACCAGCTGTACTTTATTAAAAAATTCGTCTGAAAATGAATCGCAAAATAAATGACGCGGTATGGAAGTGGTTAATGTATCTGGTGTATTCATACACGTACAATCTGTGACAAAACAACAACCTCTATTGCTAATACCATCAAAAGACTTTCAAGTAAAATTGACCTGTCACGAGGAAATTGCCATATTCAGGCATTTAACAGAGATCAGCGATGCCTTTTCTAATTACCGTTATAATATGGCCGACAATCCAATAGTATAATCTAACTACCCCGCTCTACAAAATAAGACGGAAAGTTTTGGAAACGCTTTTCATCAGAAAACTCAATCCACCATCTTTTCAATCTCAGGGTGCAAGTAATAACATAGCTTTTAACTGTAAGGTCATTTTCGTCACGTGACGTTAAGCTATTCCACCGCCACAGAATCTATAGTCATTTAAAACTCAGGACCGCGAAGAGTTCAATTGACTTATAATAGACTTCTTTCCTAGAAAATGATTGCTAGAATTACTCGGAACATTACAAATAATTTTGGTAAGTTCCTTTACAAGATTCCCAATAGTAGAAGAAACACGGAAAAAAAGGGCTTTAGTTGTTTCTGTCTTATTTAATAAAACACGTTTAAACAAAAAAGATTACTGCCTAAATATGTCTAATATATATATATATATATATATATATATGAAGAAATATACTCTTAAGGTGTGCTATATTTATGGGGCAAAGTGCTCAATATCAGAAATAGAGCGTGTGCAAAAAAAAAGTGAACGTTGAAGTCAACACTTGGATGCGTCAGGCTGTTTCATGCTAGACGCAATCGTCAGGCCACGGGTGAGGCACGTGGCCTGACGATTGCGTCTAGCATGAAACAGCCTGTCGCCTCTAAGTGTTGACTTCAGTGTTCACTTATATATATATATATATATATATATATATATATGATAAAAAAAGAACAAATAGGAAACGAATTAAATTTAACATTTATTAAAATCATTTCACCTCAAGCAAGGAATGCCACTAGTACGCAGGGGGTTACAAAGAGGAAAGTTAGAGAAAAAAACTGGGTATACGGTGGGGGGTGAGGGAAGGATATCAACGAGACTGAAGAAGACGGAAGATGGCGATTGACGTTGCATTTAAATTATTGAAGATTGTAGTTTTGTCGGAAGCAAGGAAACGGAAAGGAGTTCCAATGGTGGGAAGTCGCGAAACGAAACTCTTGAAGTAGAAGTGGCGGTTACATTTAGCTATTTCAACAGTAATCGGGTGGGACATAATCTAGTAGCACGCTTAAATTCACGGAGTCAGGGAACCAGGGAAAAAAGCTTTCAGATTAGTTGCCATGAAAATATTTGTAGAAAAGACAGAGGGGAGCCACAGCATACTTGTGAGAAAGTGAGTGAAGCCGAGATACTAAGTCAATATCGTTTACATTGCAGATGCTTCTTTGGATTTTGTGAAGTACCCTGATGGTGAATAGCAGGATCACCAGATCAGATATGGCAACAATATTCAATGCAAGGCCAAATGACAGATTCCATGCCTCCCATCAGGATGGCTGATGCCCAACTCTTGTAGGGCGTCTCTCTGCACCTGCTTGGTCTCACGCTTTCCACTGACCTGAAGTAGAGCAACTACATTGAATCTATAGCTTCATCTACCGCAAGGAAAGTTGGTTCTCTGTGTCGCGCTAGAAGGTTTTTCTCGACTGAGTCCAGCCTTCAAATCGACAAATCAACCATTCGTCCTTGCATTGAATACTGCAGCCATATATGGTATGGTACCCCCAGCTGTTCATCTCGAGGTCCTCGATAAAATCCAGACACGGATATGCAATGTGATAAGTTCTGATCTGGCATCACGTCTGCAGTCACTCTCACAGACGTGCTGTGGCTTCCCTCTGTCTTTTCTACAAATATTTCCATGACAACTACTCTGACGAGATATTTTTCACTGGTTCCCCAACTGCATGAATTTAAGCGTGCTACTAGGTTGGCATCTCAGTCACACCCTTTCACTGTCGAAAGGACTAAATGCAGCCATCTCTTCTACTTCAACAACTTCTTATTACGCACCTCCCGTCAGTGCAACTCCCTTCCTCTTACTTGCTTCCCTGATAGTTATAATATTCAAATAATCAAATGTAATGTCAATCGACATCTTCTGATGCCTTGATCTTGACCCCCGTCCTTCTTTTTATCCTTTTCCTAAACACTCTTCGTTACTCTTACTCTCACTCTCTCTAATCCCATTCCGTGCTAGTAGCTACTCATGCCTTGCTTGGGGTGACTTGCTTAAGAAATGTGCAAGATAGACTCTGACTAGAAAAGCCTGCTGTGACCCATCTTTCCTTACAGTAGATTCAGCTATTGATTCAATGTTATTGTTCGACTTCAAATCAGTTGAAAACGTGAGAACAAGAAGGCACAGTGAGATGCTCTCCAGGAGTCTAGCATCAGACATACAGATGGCGGACAGAAAAGTTTCTCTATGCTAGTTAAATAAGAGCAGTTTCATTTTGGAGGTATTAAAATTTACGAGCCATTTCCTGCCCCAGTTAACCACTGATTGGAGGTCCTTATCAAGAGCCAGGTTTAACTTTGCCAGCTTCGACGGATCTGCAAATGAGACATGAGTAAATGGTAGTGTCATCTGCATAAATGCCTACATGGGAACTGATGACATCAGGAAGATCATTGATGAAAATCTGAAACAGCATAGGGCCCAGGATAGAGCCTTGGGGGACACGCACATTTGTGTGAAACAATCTGGAAGAGAGCCTGTTCAAAACAACCTTCATTTCATGAGTTGATAGGAATGGTTGGATTAAATCAAACAATTGTTCTGTAATGTCGTAGCTTACATAGAAGACCAGCGTGCCAAACTCTGTCAAACGCTTTCGAGATGTCCAGAGCCATTATCAAGAGCTTGGGTTTACATATTCTGTGATGGTCGTAAACACATCAACAGCAGAGCTGACAAAACGGAAGCCATATTGTTTGTTAGAAAGATGCTCGTGAGAGGTAAGATGCTTAAGCTCTTCAACTTTGATTAAAGCCTTGAATACTTTGCCAAAAAACGGTAGGAGACTAAAAGTGCGATAGAAGTCTGAGAGTTATGAAAAACAGAAAGTACAGAGCAGAATTTGAAAGTAGAAAGCAGCGAAGCAATAGTTGTGAGTTTGGAGGGAACTGGAGCAAGCACATTTCTTTAGGACTACGGCTAGGATTCCGCTTGCCTTATGGGAGTTTAATTTAAAAATGATGTCCGAGATTAGTCAAGAGGTCATGCGCATATCACCCAGTAGACTTTCTGCTCTAGGGGGTAAGGAACCAGGTATGGGTACTCCAAATGAATCGATTGTTGAGTTGGAAAAGAATTTTCGAGGAAAGCATTTAACCTCACCTACTGTAAATGTCAGGACTTCGAATTGATTGAACAGAGGAGAAATTTGCTGATGTTCAGCAAACTCTTGCAGAGCCGCCAATAATCTCTAGAACCGAACTTGCGAGATGTTATACGTTGTTTCATTCTATCAGCAAAAATGACTTTGGTTCATTGAGGGCACGCTTGCATTCGTTGTGAGTAGAGACAAAGAGACATCTGTCGCAAACCGACGTGTCGCTCTTGTGCAAATGGGGAAAAAAGTGATTCTTGTGGGCTATAGCGGTCGCGCATGCAGGTGAGAATCAAAGAGATGAACGCCGTTTAACTTGGTATTTCCTTTCTGGAATGAAAGCATCGATGCCGGCTTTCACCAAGGAGGAGACCTCAGACGCACAATTTTGAACAGGATGATTATAAGCTTCATTTCAAGGGACGTCACAAAGGAAATCACGGAATGAGATCCAATTCTCTTGGTGATAACAGAAATATATTCTCTTGGTAGGAGGTTTTGGGTTGGTGGTGGAATGGAAATTGATATTTGCAGACACTACCGAATGATCAGAGTTACCAAGAGGGCAGAGATGTATAGTACGACAGGAATCAAGGATAGATGCAAAAAAAGAGATCTAGCGTCATTGTTACTGGGGAAACGCGTGGATAAATCAACCACTTGCGTGAGAGATTGAGAAATTGGAGGCTATCGAGGTCAGTGACAGGGCGTTTAAGCCACCTGGCATGGTGGTTATTAAAGTCATCGAAAATATATTTGCAAGCGGGTGCTATTACTACCCTATGCCTTGTCTATATTATCGAAAATACTATCATACACGCAACAATCATGAGAGAACGGTAGAGAAAGTTGAGATAGCCGACTTAGTTAAGTAGAGAGTGACAGAGACACATGTAAGAATGGCCAGGAAATTCTAGAGAGAGTTAAGGAGATGTTCGTGGACTCCAAGGCCATGCATGTGGACATTAGAGTCCTTTCTAAGGCGAGGAAAGTAGCCAGGAAACGAGAAATCAGAGGAAAGAATTAAAGAGTTAAGATTAGTTTCACAGAGATGTAGAATGTCCGGTGACGTTTCGAAGAGGAAGGATTCCACACTAAAGAAGTTGGTACGAATATCACAAATGTTTAGCAAGAAAGGTTGAGGGGTTTAGGTGTTCTTTGTTGAGCTGATTTGGGTTTATATCATTGGTTGATTATAGTCATGATGTGTTAATTTGGTAAAAAAATGTCTCGAGTAGTAAGAGCAGTCGGTCGTCTAATGCCACCAATCATACCTATCAGAAAATATTCATGACACCGCCACTATTAAGACCTAAGTAAAGGAAAGGAACAAAGAACCTCTTCCTAAACAGGAAACAAAGGATGAGAAGGGGGAGGAGTATGAACAGGGTGCTAGAAAACCTGTCTACTCTAAAAAAAAAAAAAAAAAAGAAAAAAATAGAGAACAGTACCAGGTTTAACTTCCATATAAATAATTTCAAAGAATGAACTTTCAGATAACTTTTAAGTTTAATATTGAATTAAACTTTAAGACTGGAATCAAGTTTCGGAACATAGTAACTTCTGTGTCGCGATGGAATCATATTTTAAAAAAAATAATCATATATATATGTGTTGTGTGTGTGTATATACACAAACACACACACAACCAGACACACAAACACACACACACACACACACACACACAAATATATATATATATATATATATATATATATATATATATATATATATATATATTTATATATGCTATGTTTTTACGGGTTAAAATGCTCACTATCAGGGATAGAGCGTATACCAAAGTAAAAAAGTGCACATTAAGGTCAACACCAAACGGTGACAATCCGTTTTCTACTTATTGGTTGGTAAATGTTATTAATACTGTTTACAATAATAATAATAATAAAACAACAACAAAAATCAGAGCATTTGCTTAAATATTTGTATCTATAAAAAGAATGTATAAACATAAAAATGTCTTAAAATAATTATCGGACTTTGTCTATTTCATTATATATATATATATATATATATATATATGTGTGTGTGTGTGTGTGTGTGTGTGTGTGTGTGTGTGTGTGTGTTCTATGAGGCAGCAAAAGTTGTCAGTCTCGAGATTTTTGAAAATGGCGTTAAAATACTTTTTGTGGGAACTGGTTCGGGTTTATAACTTGTCAGAACCTCCTCGTGTATATATATATATATATATATATATCACCTAGCGATATATAAATTTTTAGATGAATTAAATTTTATATATATTTGTATCTGTGTGTATATGTGTAGGCATTTATAGGTGTGTATATGTGTAGGTATTTATCTGTACGCCCACTCGAACGGGATATCACACAAATTTTCGTGAAATTGGAAATCTCACGCGTACATGGGATTAGTAAGAAAAATTTCAAAGCCCCCCCCCCTGTGTTTCAATTTCGGGGCGCTTCAGTCACCAGGGATTGGCCCTGACACTTCAAGTCCAATGGGAAAGAGGCTACCTAGCGGTTGTACGAGGCCCGCATAGTATATAAGACTTATTTTTTTCTTAATGGGACTGAAAAGCTTCAAGCTATTTTTTTAGAGTTTTGAAAATTTTTACTATCCCAGCACCCTACTCCACCGACAAAAAGAAGAGGGTGCTTGGGAATTTTTACCCATACTTAATAACCCTTCTAAGAATCTTTGCATGTCTTGATATTGATTTACTCTACACAATCTCAAAACCTTCGAGAATTTATAATTCATCGATCTTATTGGCGTACTTCCAAACACACCAAGCAGTGTAAAGGCCATCTTCATGGGTAAAATTTTTTCTCAGCATCTGGGCGAGGTCCGAGCATTTTTCTACTTTTATTTTCGTTTTTCCAGCTCCGTGTTTCGATCCATTGGTACAGTCGCCTTGACGATCATTTTGGTTTTATTTTGACTTGATTATTAATCATCATCTCACGTCGACGGAATGGCCGGCAAGGTTCTCAAAATTTAAGTGCATCTTGTTAAATAGTTTTATAACTTTCTCATTTAATGAAGTTGATATTTGTTAACATAACGTCCTCCGCACATTTACAAACTAAGTAAACACGAATAAAAATAAACATGAAAATAAATATTGCGTAGTGAGTTTTAATTAAATAAAACCTAAACATTAAGATATTAGTCTATGTTCAAATGCAAAACGAATCGTGTATAATCTTAATTATAAAGAATTATAATTCTACTTGTCCTTAGACAGTTGTTAGCAAGCTCGTACGACCATTACGTCTTGCCGATACCTAACTATTCCGTTTTGAGCTTGCGAAAGACGGAAAAGACATATAAGGGGCGGTGTTAGATTTCTTGAGAAAAAGAAAGGGCTGGAAGATAGAGGGGGCGATATGACTGTCATGTGTTTAACGTTTTCTTCATTGAAATGGAAAACCATGACAATTTCATTTTTTTTTTCATTTGCACACTCTTACTTCTTTAAATAATGGCCCGCATTCATACTTATGATTGCTAAGCACACATATTTAAAGATACAATAGGAGCATTTCAACGGGTGTTTTATAGTCGTGGAACTAGCAAGGGGCATATTTAATCCTTAATATAAGAATTAAGTCATCAGAAAATTGAAATAAGAAATCCATGGAATTTTCACGGGTATTTCAAGTATAAAATTAAATATCTACACAGTTTATATTCGGACCCATCTTAGTTCCTTTATTACAGTGTTTCAACCGTTGTACGCTAAGGTCTTCCTCAGGTGTATATCGAGCTGGGTAATCCATAGCGAATTCAACAAAACAGCCATAAGTATGAATGCGGGCCTTTATTTAAAGATGTAAGAGGATACAAATAAAAAAAATTAAAATTGTCATGGTTTTCTATTTCATTGCAGCAAACGTTAAACACAGGAGAGTCTTATCATATCCCCCATCTCCCCGTTCTTTCTTTTTCTTAAGAAACCTAACAGCGTCTCTGTTATGTCTTTTTCCGTCTTTCACAAGGTCAAAACGGAATAGTCCATTATTTATTAGGTACTGGCAAGGCGTAACGGTCGTGCGAACTAACTGACTAAAGAACAAGCGGAATTATATTTTTTTTATTATTCAGCAGTCCGAATATGAATAGTGTACATAATAACTCCCCATCCCAGAAATCAGACTAAAATTAAACTCTCCAATCGAGACAGACGAAGACAGCGCAATTAAAAATAAAATAAAATAAATAAACGAGAAAAATAATTTTCTCTCTGACGAATATGCAACGAAAGCCTGACGTAATAATGACGTAATTCCTCCCGAGGTACATCCTTTTTCTGTTTTTCGCTGTTGTTTTCTTTCCTTGTATTTCCCACTCTCTCAAGTCTCTAGATTCAGAAAAAAAAACCCCCCCAAAAAAAACAAAAAAAAAACTTTCTGGTAATATTACCCTGGAAAATTATACATTTTTTTTTTTACATCAAGATCGCGCTTAAAACTGTTATGGTGGCATCGGCAGAATTCATGACACCCCTCCCTAGCCTTCTTGCAAAACTGGAAATCAGACAACGTAACTAAATTCCTCCCGATTCATCCATATATGAAGTTTTCTTCCATACATTTGCGTGTCGCATGCCTGTACGTTCAGTCTTACGTAACACTCATAAAATCCACATGCCTTTCAGTCCACCACCTCCCCAGCCACCATTATTTCTCACACCACCATTGCAACTACCACGACTATATTTTAAATATGTCATTTCAGCCTTCACCGGACTATCCACATATTCCTATGTCTTTATTACGTGTAAATACCAATGTAGATTTGGGTAACATATTGGAGTAGCGTACCCTTGCTTTTTCTACGATATCTAATTCTATTCTGGGATAAAAACGGGCATTCTAAGAGGAGACAGATTATAATGAAGAAAGAGGAGTAACAAAAAACAAGAAAAAATGATATTAGCATTAAAGAGTTATATAGAAATACAAGATGTTTATCTACCCTCTCTCATCGGAATGAAAACCCATTTCCAAATGTTATATAAAAAAAACAAACAAGCCAATTGCATTTAAGCTCACTAACCACTCCTGATTAAAAAGAAATGGCTGGTGAGTCTTAATGTAAACAAATTGCAGCACTTTCGAATAATTCTATGTAATTCTAAGTTTTAGCCACACAAGGCTAGAGAATCAATCCTACCTTCTATTTAACCTATAACTGAAGGGAGAAGAGAAGGATATATATATATATATATATATATATATATATATATATATATATATATATATAAAAAGTTAAAGTTAAAAAATATTATGCTTTAAAGCATAATACTTTTAAAAAATCCACATTATAACCCAAAACGTTTGCAGGTTTCTCTCTTCTTTATAATATACACACTTTTCTCTCATTGGAAGTACTATAACCTCTTTTATATATATATATATATATATATATATTTATATATATATATATATATATATATATATATATATATATATATATATATATATATATATATATATATATAAATTCAAATTCAGGTATTTGCCGACGAAATAATGCTTGACCAACTCGTTTCAACCGGCTTCATTTTAGGTATTCATACAGTATGCTATACAGTAATGTTGAAAATGTTACTGCTCACAGAAGCCATCGGCAAAAAATTTCTTTCCAATATTAGGGTGCGTCTTTTAAGCCGAAGCGTCTTGTAAGCTGGAAAAATAAGCTAAGCCACCGTGGCCTTAAGTCGAAGTAAACATATCTTAGCTAGAATCTTACTTTTTATTACACCATTGGTTACCGTTCCAAGCCAGATAAAAAACAACAAAAAACAATGATTTCTAATGCGGAAGTCTGCTGCAGCACAATCTTCCATAACTCCATTTAGTTGAATTAAAATGTTACCAGTTCGACTACAGGTATAGTTTTTGAGTTATAGGTGTTCTGCGTCTGTGCTGAAGCATCGACAGTTGGCTGGTCAAGACAAGTATTTGGTGTTGACTAAATATCGTATTGTGCGAATGATTTATTTCCATCAACTGGAGTAATTCTTCTGTCACGGTTGTTTGACGAGAAGATTATTTCAGGACAACGGTTTGTAGGCTTCCTAATCGGAACTGACATTGAGAAGCTTCGTCATTGAGCAAATACTATGAAAGAAGATGAAAACAGACTATGGACGAGGAAAGAGAAGTAAATAAATGAAGCTCGAAATTAAGGAGAAAGAAAGAAAGAAAGAAAGAATGAATGAATGAATGAATGAATGAAAGAAAGAAAAAGAAAGAATGAAAGAAAGGATAAATTAATAAATGAAAGAATGAATGAATGAAAAGAACGAATGAAAAAGAATGAAAGAAAGAATGAATGAAAGAAAAACGAATGAATTAAAAAAAGAATGAATGCATGAAAGAAAGATGGAATGATTGAATGAAAGAAAGAATGAAAGAATGAAAGAATGAATGAATCAAAGAAAAACGAATGAATTAAAAAAAGAATAAATGAATGTATGAAAGCATGATGGCGTGATTGAATGAAAGAAAGAATGAAAGAAAAAGAAAGAATGAAAGAAAGAACGAATGAAAAAGAATGAACGAATGAAAAGAACGAATGAAAAGGAATGCAAGAAAGAATGAATGAAAGAAAAACGAATGAATTAAGGAAAGAATGAATGTATGAAAGAAAGATGGAATGATTGAACGAAAGAAAGAATGAAAGAAAGAGAAAGAAAGAATGAATGAAAGAAAGGATGAATGAAAGAAAGGAGGGAATAAATGAGTGAAAGAATGAATGAAGAAAGAATGAAGGAAAGAATGAATGATAGAAAAACGAATGAATTAAAGAAAGAATGAATGTATGAAAGCATGATGGAATGATTAAATGAAAGAAAGAATGAAAGAAAAAGAAAGAATTAATGAAAGAAAGAATGAATGAAAGAAAGCATGAAAAAGAATGAAAAAAGAATGAATGAAAGAAAAACGAATGAATTTATTAAAGAAAGAAAGAATGAATGAAACGATGAATGAATGAATAAATGGAAGAATGAATGAATGAATTAAAGAACGAATGAAAAAGAATGAAAGAAAGAATGAATTAAAGAAAAAGGAATGAATGAATGAATGAAAGAAAGAAAGAATGAATGTATGAAAGCCAGATGGAATGACTGAATGAAAGAAAGAAAAAAAGAAAGAATGAATGAATAAATGAATGAAAAAAAGAAAGAATGAATGAATAAAAAGGATGGGCATAAAAAGAAATAAGGAAAAGTCTAAAGATAGAAGAATGGAAGAAAGTTACATCGCAAGAAAGAAAGAAAAAAGAAAAAAAAGGAAAGAAGGAAAGAAAAAGTAAGAAAAAATGACACAAGAAATAAATTATTAGAAAACAAGCACATAGAAAGAAAGAAAGAGAGAAAGAAAAGAAGAGCACACAGAAAGAAAGGTATAAAAAAACAGAGAAAAATTATAAAAAATACAGATAGCAATAAAGAAAGAAAGGCACATAGAAAGAAGACATGAAGTCATGTAGAAAGAAAGAATGAACATAAAAAGAAAAAAAAAATTCGCAAAAAGAAAGAAATTATTAAATTAGTGTGAAAGAAAGAAAGGGACATAACAAGAAAGAAGGATAGACAGAAAGTAAAAAAAAAAAAAAATTAAAGAGCGATAGTGTATGTGAAGAAAAGTGAAGATCTACAGAGAGAAGTTAGAAAAGAAAGACAGTTAAGGTTCTAGAATAGGAATATCAGAGGAAGTATATCAAGAGAGAGAAAGACGGTTTGGAGCAAAGTGATCGAGAAAGAGTTAAAGAGAAAGAGAGAGAGAAAGAGAGAGAGAGAAAGAAAGAGAGAGAGAGTCAATGAGAGGAAACGTGAGAAAGAAAACATAAAAACTTTCCCTCCCCAAAGAGAAATTCCTTCACCATTGGAATTTATTTATAAATAAATTATTTTTTTAGGCTGGTGCAAAAATAATGACGTAATAATGTCGTTTTTTGACGTTAAAAAAATACGTCAAAAAACCACATTATTACGTCATTATTTTTGTACCAGCCTAATAGTACATTATGGCAACTTTTTCTTTTCTGTTTTGATTAAACTCTTCTTGTTTTGTTGTTCTTATTTTAAATCTAGAACAAAAAAGGATGTGCAGGTGGTGTAATGTATAACTGCTCGGAATAAGAAATAGGTGATCCGAGTTCAAATCCCAGTCGAGTTCGTTATATACGCAGATCCCCTTAAGAAAGGCATGAATCCATCTCTTCTCCTCCAGCTCTAGGTTGAATAGCAGGACAGACTGGGTTCTAGAGCCTTAGAAATCAGTCTACCGCAGAAAGAAATGGCAACCTACTGCGGGAAAATCTTTCTTCAAATCGCCCAAGTGTGTATCACGCATGGCATTTAACTGAATGGAAACAGAATATATGGTTATTAGCAAGAAGAACAGCTCAAGATGCGAGCTACGATATGCAAATGTTAAAATTAAACGAATACAGAAGTTTAAATATCTGAAGGCGCATTGGAATAGCAAAAAGATGCTTATTAAAAACTAAACAATGTATCACGAAACAGGAAAAATTTGTTAGAAAGAATAGCTGAACCGCTTCATAATATCAATCCTCTTATATGGCAGTGAATGCTGGGCATTTTCCTCGCAGAGAGAAGACATGAAGATGTGATACTACAGGAGGAATACCAGAGACGGAGCAAGTAATCAACAGGAAAGTTTTAAGGAAAATGAAAACAAAACAGAAACTTATACACAGAATCATAAAAAAGACACCGAATGAGGCAATAAGGCTTGGAAATTTTGACACTCACACGACATATCGAAGACAAAAAGGACAGAGGTAAACATTGAATAAACTATCTAATGGGTTTGTGCAACTGAATAACAATACAGTGAATGAGAGTGATAGAAAAAGAATAAACATTGCTAAGAGCTACAAAGGATAGGAAGCTGTGGAGTGCTATGATCGCACAGATCATGGACACACACAAAGAAAAAGAATCAAACAAAGAGTAAATTTATTTTTGTTTATTAAAACATACCTGTGTTGCTGACATAAAATCGTCTAAAGGTGTTAAAATTAATTACTTAAACCGTTTCTGAAATAGTTCTCCTTTTTTTTACCGCGTAAACATTCGTTCTCTTCTCGTGAAACGTGAACCGGTAATTGTTGCTTACTGATGTTGATCTCAAACTGTCGCGAGAACTACACTACCTCCCTGCAAAATAATAAAATTATGTCGAGTGCAGTCTCTCCAAATAATTATGATATTAAACTATACCACAAAACATAGAACATAACAGATCTGAGCATAATGATGGGCCTTTAGTAGAAAAAAAAAAAAAAAAAAACACTAAACGAGTTGATAATTTCAAAACAAGCGTTATAGTATATGAATGAACGCAATAAAACTCTAGAGAATATAGTCAACTTTTTTTTCTTTTTTAAGCATTACACCCCAAGCAACGCGGGAAGCCACTAGCACGCAAGGAGTTACAGAGATTTGGAGCGAGAGCAAAGAGAAGTGATAAAGGAAAGGATGAATAGAAGGATAGGGGGAGACGTCGATTGACATTACATTTGAATAGTTTGAGATTATAGCTATCAGGGAAACAAGAAAAGGGGAGGGAGTTCCACCGGCGAGAAGTGCGAGATATGAAGCTATCGAAGTGGAAGAGACGGCTACATTTAACAGTTTCGACAGTGAAAGAGTGTGAGCGAGATGACAGCCTAGTTGAACGCTTAAATTCATGAAGTCTGGGAAACAGAGAAAGCAGCTCGTCGGAGCAGTTACCATGAAAGTATTTGTAAAAAAGAGAGAGGGAGGCGACGACATGTCTGTGAGAGAGCGACTGCAGACGAGATGCCAGATCAGGGCCAGTTACATTACATATCCGTCTCTGGATTTGATCAAGGACCTTGAGACAAACAGAAGGAGCTGCAGACCATATATAGCAAAAATACTCCATGCAAAGGCGTATGGTTGATTTAGAGATTTGAAGGATCGACTCTGACGAGAAAAATTTCCTGGCGCAGCACATGGAGCCAACTTTCCTTGCTTTGCACGAAGTTATTGACTCAATGTATTCGTCCCGTGTCGCAAAGGGGAGTTCTCGTGGAGTTAAGCGTCAGACATTCTAATAGGATGGTTTTCTGTGGTAATAGAGAGTAGTTATGTTTTTGAGGCTTTAAAGTTAACCAGCCAATTCCTGCCCCAGTTCACAACCGATTGAAAGTCCTTTTTGTTGTGGAGTTATTTCGCAGTGGTGGCTTGTATTTGTACTAAGTCGGTCCTAAAATAGGTTCGACGAACAAAACGTTAGAAACTTGGTATTACGCAGAGAAATCTTGTTGTGGTCGCTGATACTTTCGTATTCGACTAACTGTCGCCCGACATCGCCAATAAGAGACCGTTTTATTGAGGGCGGGATAAGAAGAGGTATTTTCCCACCAATACATCCAATTCCATCAACCAAAAGATAAGAATTATAACAAGTGTTTATGATAATGGTTTCAACAACAGTTTATTACGGAAACGCAGGTATAAAATAACACTTAAATAAGATTTAAGTTAGACAATTTGAACAATTTTATACAGATATTTATCATTTCAATATGAACCCATTACCTCCTATATGTCCCGTGAGCGTCAAGCTTACCAAATCTTCTTTCCACCTTATATGTCTCCTATTTATTTACACTATTTAAAATATTCGGACTGTTGTCCTCATCTTTGTTGCTATATTCACGACGTTGTACGATCCGGCTTCCTTAAGGTGATTAGAAGAAGCGTCGTGAATATGGCAACAAAGATGAGGACGACAGTTCGAACAATGTAAATAGTGTAAATAGTTACAATACCTCATCTCAGAAATATAGACAAATCTTGAAGAAGGCCTGAGCGTACAACGGCTGAAATGTCGTGAACAAAACAATAAAGATGAGGATAACAGTCCGAATGATGTAAATAATGTAAATAGTTACAATACCTCATCTCAGGTGTATAGACATGTCTTGAAGAAGGCCGAAGCGTACAACAGCTGAAATGTCGTGAATATGGCAATAAAGATGAGGACAACACTCCGAACAACATAGTGTAAATAGTTACAATACCTCATTTCAGAAATATATACTGGTCTTGAAGAAGGCCGAGGCGTACAACGTCTGAAATGTCGTGAGTATGGCAATAAAGATGAGGATAACAATCTGAATTTTGTTTCCATTCACCTTAAAACCTTGTCGTTGCTTGCATAAAAAAACACTGTATCCCAGCATCTTTACATAGAACCACATCTCTCTTGCTCTAAGTCTATTCTTTATCTGTGCAGCATTCACTGCCACATCAAAAAAAGTGTTATTATGTGTCAGCTGAGGACTCTTTCCTTTACTTCTAACAAATTTTCCTGCTTCGTGATACTTTGTTTAATTTTTGGAAGGCATCTTTAATAGTAAAAAGATAACAATAATGAAGCCACAATGCAAATCTGCTTAATATTTCGAAAGAGAAATGATGCTATATTTTTTTTAATTAAAGAGCAGTGTCAATATGTCAATTTTAGAAAATAAATACTAAAACAAAACCGTTAAAAACAAAAATAAAATACATGAAGCATCGAAAAGCCCCCAAATTCGTTGTCCGGTTCATTTTCCACCATCTTCGAATGGAAGTCAACATAACGATCTCTGTGAAAAGAGAGTTATCCTATTCTACTGTTGCTATGTCAACCGCTCGATTCTTGTAATGTCGTTGGCCAGTATATACAGGTCTTTGCCCCATCCAACACCGACGCCAGGTGTCACTTTACGATACGGTAAGTCCGGTCGGCGATCGTTTACCAGCACCAGCCTTTACACCTTCCCATCGCTACTATCACAAACACCACCTCTCGTCCTGCGTGGACACTGTCGGCCACAGCTTTAATCGTAGATTGCGAATGCAGCTGCCGTTTGCTGGGAGTCTTTGCAATCGGCAACGCTGTTATCCGTGTAATCACACGCCATTGGCGAAAGGGTTCGGGATGGGGGTGGCGAGTCGTTGTTTAGATCAAGTTACGCAGTAAGGAGCGACTTTTCATTTACTTCCTGTTTCAGAGAGACAGATTAATCATCATCATCTGACTTCTCCGATCATCATCATTAACTCCAGTTTTATAACAATCTCCATCTTTGTAAACATTATCACTATAATTGACATTAACATTAATATTACTATTATTATATTATCAGCATTATTATTTAATCAGCATTGTCATATATTCTCACCATCTGGTTGTCATGATTTGTTTTCTGTACATAGCGCGGTATTTCGTTTCGCCCGGACAAAATTATGGGACATAGAATTCTTGGGACCCTAAAGCAAATCTTATTGTCGAGCTCAGCAGTAATAAAAGATAAAAGCACTGTTTCATCTGCATTTATTATGTTGTTAAGATCATGTCCGTCAATAATAAAGCCTATCAGGACTTCCATGATAGCTTCAAAGACTGAATATGTTCTGTGACATGACACACCCTTATGTAACGCCTCTTTCTATTTTTGCGTGTATACTAAATTCATTTTCTATCCCAACTCCTTGAGAGCGCCTCGTTACGCCTGCTTGGTCTCACGCTGTCCACTGACATGAAGTAGAATAAATACACTGAATCAATAGCTTCATCTACCGCAAGGAAAGTTGGCTCTCTGCGCCTTGCCAGAAGGTTTTTCTCGTCTGAATCCATCCTTCAAATCTATGAATCAGCTATCCGTCCTTGCATGGAATATTGCTGTCATATATGGTCTAGTAGCCCCTGCTGTACGTTTCGAAGTCCTTGAAAAAATCGAGAGACGAATATGCAAGATGATAGGTCCTGATCTGGCATCTAGTCTACAATCGCTATCCCACATACGTGTTGTAGCCTCCTTCTGTCTATTCTACAAATATTTTCACAACTGTTTCGACGACCTACTTTCGGTGGTTCACTGATTCCATGAATTTAAACGAAGTACCAGCTCGGTCCAACTCTTTCACTGGCAAAACGGTTAAATGTAACCGTCTATTCTTCTCAAACATCTTCTCCCGCACTTCCTGTCTGTGGAACTCCCTTCCCCTTACTTGCTTCCCCGATCACTATTATCTTCAAATATTCAAGGGTAATGTCAATAGACATTTGACACCTTGAGATTTTCCCCCGTCCCTCTTTGTATCATTTCCTCAAATACGCCTCTTTACTCTTGTTCTCAATCCTCTGTAACCCCTTGCGTGCTAGTAGCACACCCGTCTTGCTTGGGTGGGGGATTGCCTTAATTGTTCTCTCCCAATATAAGTTCTCTATTATTCTTAATAATTGTCCCTTAACAAACGATTTTGCATAATCTATAAAATATACGTATAGATCCTTTTGCATTTGTATTGTTCTTACAGATATCTTTCTGAGCATAAATATCACATTAATTGTTCCGGTGTATTTAAAGGCAGTCCAATTCTTTTACGCGCAGTGTTCATCAGAATTCGGATGCTAATTTTCATTGTGTGGCGATTGTCCGATGGCGCTCGCTTTTATTTGTACCTTGCTTCTTTTAGCAACATGAAAATGGATCTATTAAAGTTGGTCGGTATTTCATCAGTGTTGTATATTTCATTATTATTTCTGTAATTTTGCTAATGCTAGAAACATCATAGACTGCCAGCATTTCCATAAGCAACCCAATCTGATCCAGATGCGTTGTTCCTGCTCAACTTATCACTTCAGACGTTAATATTAGGTTGGTGCAAAAAATAATGACGTAATAATGTCGTTTTTGACGTCAAAAAACGACATTATTACGTCATTATTTTGCACCAACCTAATAATTTCAGGTCCGTCCATAGTTTTTGATTATTGCATATATTTTTATATTTTCCCCTTGTGTAATGGAAGAATTCTCTGATGTATTCATTCCATCTTTAAATTATTTTTCTTTCTCTATGATCAGAGTTCCCTCTTTTATTTTTCTATATTACTTCTCTTGTTAGTTTATATTTATTTTTATATGCTCATTATTTTTATTTTTGCCCATTTTTCATTGAGCAATAATTCTTTTACGCCCTCAGTCAAATCAAACTGAAATCTCCGGTTCTCATTCGATCACCGAATTTAAGCAACATTGTCTCCGATCAGGGCTTAGACACTGGACCGCTTGGCAACATCAGATACTTTAAACAACTTCCTAAAATCCCAAATATGTTTCAGTTTAAGTAACTGACAAAACGTTAATAAGCCATAAAACAAAACACATCATTCATACAATCAACATTGTTTTTTTGCCTGTCAGCAACGTATAATTCTCTTCTATTGCCATTGTTTTCTGATTCCTTTTCATGCCGAGAATTTTATCATCCACTCTTTTTTTTCCCCGTACCTTGTGTTGCTTGGGGTGATGTAGTTTGCTGTTTCATGCTAAACGCAATTGTCAGTCCTGACGATTGCTTCTAGCATGAAACAGTCTGTCGCCTCTGAGTGTTGACTTCAATGTTCAATTTTCTACACACACACACACACACACACACACACACACACACACACACACACACACACACACACACATATATATATATATATATATATATATATATATATATATATATATATATATATATATAAGCCTAATGAGGATCGTCAAGGTATACTGGCCAAAGAGGCAAAAAAAATGAACGGAATCTATGGCTTAAACCAAAAACAACCATAACCACGTGACCAAAAAAAAACAAAAAAGAAAAAGAAGACCGGTAATAAATTTTGTTCACTATGTACGGGGGAATAGTTTAGCTATTGCTATGTATAAAGTAACCAATAATTTATTAAATCTAAAATCTGAAATCCTTAGTAGGTGTAAGTATAGAAAACGCTGGCTATTAGAATAAGTTTTTTTGTTTTTTTTCTTTCGTTGTTGAATAAAGGACATAACCCCTCCACTTGTTGAGTGTTTACTGTTCTATTTGTTTTTTGTTTCTTTGTTTTTTGTTTTTTTAGTCACGTGGTTATGATTGTTTTTGGTTCAAGCCATAGATTCCGTTCCATATTTTTACCTCTTTGGCCAGTATACCCTGACGGTCCATGTAGGTGAAACCTAGGTAGGTTTATCTGGCTCATTAGGTTTATTATCAGGTTTGTTCTACTTAGTGTATTGAGCACTTTACTTACTTATTTTAACTCATTTTGGAGTTTTTTTTTCCTTGGACTCTGAGCTTGAATTCTGGACGATTGTGTTCGCCACAATTACATGTTCTTGGTTCTTTTCTTTTTTATCCTTATTTTTTCCTTAGGCATTGGTTTGTTCAATTCCAAGCCTTAAAACCTAAGGTTTTTCCAAACGAGTACCACTATCTATCTATCTATCTATCTATCTATCTATATATATATATATATATATATATATATATATATATATAGATAGATAGATAGATAGATAGATATACATATGAAGTGGTGAAAAATATATTTTGTATAGTTTCATGTTTCTTAGTTGACATGTGAGAAAACAATAGTTTTGAGAAACATTTATAAAATGCCCGGCTACATTTGCAGCTTTCGCCAGCGTTGGATAGTAAATTGTACGTTTTGAACTGAACTAAATTTGAAATTATTCGCAGGTATCATCCTTGCTGCAAGAATCCTCAATGCTGTTTTCCTCATCATTTCCCTCGTATGGGCCTCACCCCTCCACCTATAATCGTGGGGGCGGGTATTTGACAACCCTTATTAACTTTTCTTTTTTCGTCATAAGCGGGTACATAAATATATATATACATACACACACACACACACACATATATACATATATATATATATATAAACGCTCACTATATCTCATTCAAACCCGTCCTAAAAAATTTGTTTGAGTAACACGATCTTCTAGTATAACGTAGAACTAAGAACCTTAAGGAAAATATAGTTAGTAACCAAATTTCAGATGATAACGTAACCCTAAAATAAAGATAACAGGATTTTTTCAACCATGTGACATACATAAGACATACCAATTCGTTCCCTAGCTCAGTCAGTAAATCTATTTTCAAAATCTACCACAACTGTAGAAGCCACAAACGCATTAAACAGTCTGTCACCTCTGTGTGTTGACTTCAGTGTTCACTTTTATATATATATATATATATATATATATATATATATATATATATATATATATATATATATATATATGTGTGTGTGTGTGTGTGTGTGTGTGTGTGTTTTCTGTTTATACGTTGTTTATATTTGGCAGATATAATCCATTACATATGATGATGTCATTGTTTGCGTTAGGTCATATTTCGGAGCAGAAATGAATTATCAAGAAAGGTCGTCGAATGTGTGTGTTTATAAACAGTAATTTGAACTTTGCTAAACCAGAAGTCCTCTGAGCACGTGAGACCAAATGACGGTCTCTGCATGGGATACGGGTTCGATTCCTATTGGAGGACCCATATTTCTTCACGAGATTTCTTGAATATTCCTACCGGTAAATGTAATTAACAGAGCATTTACTCAATTAAGTTGTATCAATAAAAATAACGTATAAATAGAAAATATATTAAAATCTGATTGCCCGTCCGTCCGTCCGTCTCTCTCTCTCTCTTTCTCTCTCTCTCTCTCTCTCTCTATCTATCTATCTATCTATCTATATATATATATATATATATGTTTGCAGTTAGGATCATTTAGGAGTCGATCGTAATGCAATTAGGGTGCTGCCTTGGCCGACTTTAGTTTCCGTAGTTTCACTCTAAATTTACATATCAATGGAAAGTGGTTGCTCCAGTAGTCGGCACTTGTCTATATTTTACTATGTAAAATTTATTCAACCCAGAGCTGAGGGAGAAGAGATGGGTTCATGCCTTTCCTAACAGGATCTGCGTATATAACGAACTCGACTGGAATTTGAACTCGACTTTCCGATTTCTCACCCCAAGCCGTTATACATTACACCACCTGCACATCCTATTCTGTTCTAGATTTAAAACAAGAACAAAACCAAGACAAGAAGAGTTTGGTCAAGGTAGTCGGCTTTGTTCTTCATTTGTTCTCCTGGGTTTCTCCACGTTCATAAACTTTTTGGTGGTTCTTGAATCGAGGTGTTGGCTATCAGCTGGTAGTTTGCATTCCCTCATTGGACCAATGTTCATCCACGTTCATTATCGGTTTCCTTGTTCGAATTTACCAATTATTTCACCATCTGACTCCTGACTGGAGTTTGACAAATGTAATATCCTGTGATTTGCATTGTGCCTTGTCGTTGTCTATTGTGCAGCAAAGCTTTTCTGTTTCTTCCTCCGTGTAATGTGCTGTCGGTGCATATACAGGGTGCGATGAATAAATTATAATCTAAACTCCATAAAAATAAAAATAACACTGAGATCTCATTTTAACAGAAATATTCACAAAAATTACACAAAACTATCTTGAAATATCAAAGAGTAAATTTATTCAATAAAATCGCCATTGGCTTCATCCACGGCTTCCAGAGGACTTCGGAATCTTCTGTAACTCTTTTGGATGGTCTCCTTGTTTTATTCAATGAATTTTGGAGGAGTTTTGTTGGTCTCTCGCTCAACTGCGCCGCAAAGATAATAATGAAGTTGGTTATAGTCTGGGGAGTTAAGTGGCCAGATGTAACGGGTTATGCCATTGCAGAAATTGTCTGACAGATTTTTGGGTTCTCCTGCTTGTGTGGTATGGTGCAGAGTCATGTTTTCAGTCATAGCGTTTCAGGAAGTCATCCTCTTGACCCAGAGTAGCACTACCTCCTTAATGTAGGCCTCTGTGCTTAATCTGAGGTCCTGTGGGAACATGAATGGAGGCATGAATAATGTCGTCATAGCTAGTGATGACTCCAAACACCATGGTACTGACTGGATATATCATCCAAGCCTTTTCGAATCCTCTGTACTGCCCTCAGATTGACATTAAGCACACTAAAATGTCTGTATTGATGCTTCCGGCGCGAATGCCAAGCACAGCATGCGGCTTCCAAAAGTCTGACGGAGCGAATTGTATCATGGTGCTCATTTTCTCACAGTCGGAGCCCAACTGACCCTACTAAACTGTGCAGTTGAAAAAAAAGCGCTTGCGTGAAATTAAAAATATAAAATGGCATCAATTTATCTATTGCATCCTGTACAGTAACAATATGAGATGCAAACATTAAAAGGTTTCCATTTTCAATTTAACTGAAATAATCCTATGAGGAGATTGGCAGTATCCCAGAATACATCTCTTCCTGTCTGGATCTAGTATTAGTCCTATTTACCTTTCATTTTTCTCTCCGCCTGCTTATTTGGCCCTATGTCAGTTACTGACGAAATCTTTATTATTTTCTTACCAACTTTCACACATACTATTTTCATTATTCGGACTAATGTCCTCATCTTTGTTGCCATATTTATCACAATGTTTCGACCGTTGCACGCCCCGGCATTCTTCAGGTCGTTGGAATGTCGAACTGAACCCTTTATTTCGCTCACTGGGATAGACTGTTCTAGTTCCACGTGCCATGTCTAATGGATGTCAGTTATCTCCTGTTAATTCCCCTCTCCAAGTTCTCAACTGCCTTAACCAGGTATTGAACTCACACTCTTTGGGTCCGGTCACTGGATCTAACTAAAGCCTTTATCCACTGTGCCATATGTCCTTGAGGACATCAGTGTATGAATTTCTGGGTATTATTTCTTCAGCAACCATTTTTTACCAGTACTCATATTGCAATTTTTGCTGTTATCATTACGTTTTTTAAAAGAGCTCATATTGCAATTTTTGTTATTATTATTGCTTTTCTCTGGCACACCTTATTACTGGTTCCTATAGTGTATTCATTTCTATGCTTGGTCTGCTCAGGAGGTTTTGTGGCGTAGCATATGTGCTGATTCTTTAAGTTTAAGAATTTTACAATGACTTTCTTTGTCAATGATTTCACCTGACCCCACAGAGGACAGTGATTTCCCTTTTCTCTCCATATGTGCTCAGCCACGCCTGATTTTTCCATTTCCCCTCGTGTTACAGATTTTGGTGTTCTTGAAGCCTTACCTTAAGGGGGCGGTCTGTCTCCCCTTTAAATTTCTTTCCGTAGCTGCACGGGATGGCGTACACACACTCTTTAGTCATGTTCTCTTCTATGAGGGCGGGGTCTTACTCGGGAGAGATATCTGCGAAGTGTCGTCCAGCTAGTAGAACAGTTTACCCCAGCGAGCGAAATAAAGGGTTCAGTTCGACATTCCAATCACCTGAAGAAAACTATTTTTGTTTGATGAACAGTTGATGGAGGACTATATAATGACACCTGTTGAATATGTCTCTCGTTACCAGGTGAGGAGGTAATCCGAATCGTCTTGACGACTTTCATTACGTTATTTCCGTTAATAACATTGGCGATTGGCATAACGAATAGGAGAGGAAAACAAACGGAAGGCAGAACACTAAACAATTAACAAAGGAAAATAAAATAATAAAAAAAAACAACCAATTAATGCTTTAAGAAACCAATTTCTATGAAATACTGGATAGAAAAATTATTAAAGTCAAACTGCATAGATATTGTGTTGGAGAGAAGCGGAAAATCATGATAAAATACAATTGAAAACAAAACAAAAGAAAAATCCTAGTCTGCAAAAACAGTTCGAGTCACACTACGACTCTTAATCTGCGACGCTGAAGCATGTTTCATTTTTCTGGTAATCATACTTTTTTTAAAAGCTTTTCACCCCAAACAAGGTGGGAGTGGCACTAACACGCAAGGGGTTACAGTATGTGAGAGCAAGAGTAAAGAGGGGGGTGCTTAAGGAAAGGATATAGAGAAGGACAGGGATCAGGATCAGTGCATCAGAAGATGTCGATTGACATTACATTTGAATATTTGAAGATTATAGCTATCAGGGAAGCAAGTAAGGGGAAGGGAGTTCCACGGTGGAGAAGTGCGAGATAAGAAGCTGTTGGAGTAGAAAAGGCGGTTGCGTTTAACTATTTCAACAGTAAAAGAGTGGGACCGAGATGCCAACCTAGTAGCACGCTTAAATTCATGCAGTCGGGGCACCAGTCAAAGTAGCTCCTGAGAGCAGTTGCCATGAAAATATTTGTAGAAAAGACAGAGGGAAGCCACAGCACGACTGTGAGAAAGTAACAGTAGACGAGACCTATCACATTGCATATCCGTCTTTGGATTTTTTCGAGGATCTCTAGATAAACAGCGGGGGGTGGGCACCAGTCCGTATATGGCAACAATATTCAATGCATGGAGGAATGGTAGTTCGCGTACTGCATTGCAAAATGTACTTTTAATTTTTATTTCATTTCTTAATGCTGCAATAACAGTGTCCTCAAACGGTTCAGTACTTTTTGGTATCAATTTTGATAAACCATCAGCATGTCCTAATTTTTGAAGCGGTTGGTATTCCACCCTGAAATTGTAATTTAATGTGATGGTACCCCAAACTATTCGTTTATGTGTAGAAATTCCTTTTTCCGAACAATAAATAGATAATTGAGGTCGATGGTCTGTCTGTAAACGAAAACTACTTCCGTGTATAATTTCTGGAATTTTCCACTGCAAATATTATTGATAATGTCACTTTTTCGATTTGGCTGTAAATTTTTCTTCCGGTAGTAGCGAAGGCGAAACATGTGCGACGGCTTTCATGTTACCCTCATCATATTCATGTAGAACTACTGCTCCTATACCATAGTCACTATCTGTAGCCAATAAGGTTTCTGCTTTTGGATCGCAGTCCGCTACTGATAAGTCTCACACTTATCAGTCTGGTTCAACTTTGCACCTTTTTAAGCAAATTGTTCAGTGGAGCTCTCAAATTCTGCATATTAGGTATATAGATAATAATTTGCTCGTCCCAGAAATGCTTGTAAGCTAGTAACGTTTGTTGGAGAAGGCATATTCTTAATTGCACTTGTCCTCGACAGATCTGGGTGACGACCAATTTTGTCAATGATTTGTACTCGGTACTTGATTTTAGGCAAAAATAATTTGCAGTTTTTCTCACTGAGTTTGAACCAGTTTTTCTCATGATTTAAAAAAAAACAAAAAAAAACTCTTTTCCCAGGTTCGATATTTTGTTTATCAGATACACTTTTAATATATTGAATTGGAATGACTCTTATGATTACCTATATATATATATATATATATATATATATATATATATATATATATATATATATATATCATTGTCTGTGTTTATGTTGTGCTCTACAAATTTTTTGATCATTTGATTTGTGTTAACAAACTTTATTCATGTGTTGGTGTATGTGTATGTGGGTATGTAGGTAAATAGATTTCCTAAATAATTTACATACAAAATCTGACAGTTGTCTGATATTTTTATATACCGAGGTATATATGGAGACTTAAGAGATATATACGCGTTAATCACTCAGTTGATTTTTAATATTGTTAACGTTTTTTTCCTCAGTAGTTTTTTAAGTAGAAATTAGTTTAATTCTACCCATCTATTTTTATATGTTAAATGTATGTATGGAAGGATGGGTGGTTTTTACCTTTTACTTTTTTATATATATATATATATATATATATATATATATATATAGATAGATAGATAGATAAATAGATAGGTACGTTGTATATTTGTTTAGATGAGTGTGTATGTATATGTATGGATGTGTGTAAGATTTTATGTATATGTGTTTGTGTGCACATATGTGTATGTGTTTATATGTGTGTATGTATGCATGAGTGTATGTGTATTTATATATATAATATATATATATATATATATATATATATATATATATATATATATATATATATATATACACACGTATATGTATTGCGCGAGTAGATATAGATATGTTGCTGTGTATGTGTGTGTACCTACGTATGTGTTTTGGGACATATAAATAGTAGGTCCTTACTAGAATAAATGTTCTTTAATTTTTACGCTTATGTTAAATTTGTAACCTGTAGGTGATATTACTTGCTTTGTCAAATTTTCTTGATTGCACAATATTCTCTTATAAATGCCCTCTTTTTTAGTTTGCGCCCCCCTTTTTTTCCCTCTCTCTCTCTCTCTCATCTTCTGGATTTTAAGTTTAGATCATATCGTTTGTTATTTGGCGTAGTGTCACGACAAATGTATCCACACGTTTCCGGTGTCTGTTTTTTAATTTTAATTTTAGGTCAGCGAATCGGTAGCGAATTATGCATCTGAAAATAATTCCTATTTATCTGTATCTCATTCATTTAAACTGTTATTTAACTCACCTCTTTAAAACTTCTCTCTGTTAAATTTTAACCCCCACCTTCACCTTTAGGCCTTCCTGTTCTTCTTTCTTCTGTTACACCCTCTCTCTAGAGCTTTCATACATTTCCCTCTCACACTTGTTTCCCACTCCCACACATACACTCTCATTAAAATTTTGTTTTTTATACCTGGAATTATATTTTCCGATTTCTTTTTGAATTTTTAGGTCTGATGAATTGGATCGAGATTACGATTCCAGTGTAGTAAATTATAACCTTATAACCATGGAATATTAGTGTTTGAGCCCTATATATATATATATATATATATATATATATATATATATAATAATGGGGTGGGAGGGGGTAAGGATATATATATATATATATATATATATATATATATTCCAGATAAGCAAGAATCTGCCAGCAGAGTATCCATAGCTTGTTGTATATAGCAGGAGCTACTTTTATCCCAAAAGCAATTCGGTTGAACTTATAAAATACTTTGTGCATATTTACAGTTCTTAAATCTGAACATTATTCTTCAATCTGTATTTGCAAATACGCTACAATAAGATTCAGTTTCGTAAAAAATATTACCGTGGTTGAGATTTGCAAAAATTTCCTTTGGACTTGGTAAAGTTATGGGGTTCTAAACATTTGTTTAAACCTGACGAAAATTCAGCACAAACACGAATCTTATTATTTTACATACACTGCTGGTGTTGCCCATTTTGAATGTTCAATCTTTTCAGTTACACCTATTTTTTCAAGTCTGTCTAATTCTTCGTTGACTTGGTCTTATGCTGAGAATGGTACACTACATTTCAGTATAAACACTGGTGGTTTGACTTTGCTGACAGAACTCATCTGACAGAACATCCGGAAAACATTTTTTCAATTCATTCATCCGGAAAACACTTTTTCAATTCATTCTTTAAACTGGTAGCTTGTCCACTTACATTTTTGCAATAAATTTTTATAGGTAAATCCCATAACTCAAATAATTCCATCCAGTCAGTACGGAATAAGTTTATAGTATTTTAACACATAGGCCTTGCCTTTTACATACTTGTTACGAAATGAAATATTACAAGTCATTTGAGCAATACAAAATAATTTATTATCCGATACTCCACGTGCGATTTTCGAAGTCCTTTTAATCTAGGTTTTTTGTTTGCTTGTGGCTTCGTTGATTTTTGTGATATCACTCCAGTTATCTACTTGCATTTTTACATCCACATTATTCATTTTCACATACAAAATGTTCTTTGGTTTTCTGTAATTTTTTCAGTCGCATCACTGTGTACGAATTTTTTTCTGTGAGAATTATTTTTGCTTTAGTTTTACAGTCTGACTTATTACGTTCTATTTTTCTACACCTGTAATAATTTAAATTCTTAAAGGGACAGTCGTTTCTGTGATGTAACCTTCCACATTTGAAACAGGGATTAACTTTTTTTCTACATTTTTTTAGCTTGTATGTATGCACACTCTTTTTTTTTTTTTTTTTTTCAATATCTTCGATATCGCGTTTCAAATTTAGGATTCTCTGACATTCGTCCGATATTTCTTGTAGTGTTACTTTTTGATTCTGTTCAAGTTTCTTTATTATTCTGTCACGTATTACTTTACGTATTACGTCTTCTTTTGCCGTTAACCTTTGAATGAAAATTAATCCTTTAAAAAATATCCGGAGTCAGTTGGTTTAATTTGAATCTTTCACACTCCTTGTTAACGATTCCAACATACGTGACAAAAACTTCGTCTTCTTTCTTCGTCAGATTTATACACTTCCAACAAGTATTGAATAACGAACTTTTCTCACTAAAAATTTTAATTAGAATATTTACGCTTTCTTCAAAGCAAATTTCTCCTGTTTGTTTTTTTTCTGTAGTACAAAGACACATACGTGCTAGTATTTCCATGTTCTAGCAGTGCTAACTTTTTCAACAAAAGTCGTTTTTTTCCTCGTCTTCTAAGTTACTGCATTCTTCTCTAAAAATTTGCCTATATCTTCTAAAATAAGCAGAAGAAGTAAATCCATCAACTGAATTGCCTACATTACATAAAGCTCACATACACGCACACGCACACACAGACACACAAACACATACACATGTGACTGTATCGATTAAGAGCACTTCAGGCTAAATTGCGGTTTCCGTATGGGACACAGGTTCGATTCCTATCGGAGGACGCATATTTTCTACGGGATTTCTCGAATATTCCTGCCGGTAAATGTAATTAATACTGTTTGATTAAAAACAGAACATTTACTCAAATAAGTTGTATCCATAAAAATAAGGTATAAATAGAAATTTTATTAAAATTTCTCTCTTTTATATATATATATATATATATATATCCAAGAAGAAATATAGTTTTAAGGTGTGCTATATAACAGAGATAGAGCGTATGTAGATATAAAAGTGAACATTGAAGTAAACTCAAAGGCGACAGGCTTTTTTCATGCTTGACGCCATATATATATATATATATATATATATATATATATATATATATATATATATATGAGTGTGTGTGTGTGTGTGTATAAATATTAATTATATTAATTATATTAATATACGTTTATACATATATATATATATATATATATATATATATATATATACGATGTCTGATAAAAAAGATTCATGTCTATAGCTATAAAAACAAAACTACAGCACATATCAATATGGTATTTAATCACCTTCAAAGTAGTCCGCTGCTGAGGTTACACACTTTATCCAGCGTTGTTTCCATTGATGGAAGCGTTCCTGGAACTCCTTTTTTTTTTTGGTGGGAGGGTGGATAGCGTGCAGCTGCTTCATCGCATTCTCTTGGACTACTCCGCTGTTTTGAAATCTTGTTCCTTTCATGCTTGGAAAGATAAAAAAAAATTCGCCAGGGTCGAGACCTGAGGAATATGGCGGCTTTCCGACCTGGGGTGGAGTGTGCTTGTCTGTAGTCTGGGGCATAAGCCATGGTCACTCATAGGACCTCTTTGGGATGGTCAAACGACGAAACTGTACACATTTCCTTCCAAACATTGTTTTCAACAACAGAAGTGAGAAAGAACGTTGTAACTTAGTATCAGACCACACACACACACACACACACACACACACACACACACACACACACACACACACAAACACACACACACACATATATATATATATATATATATATATATATATATATGTATATATATATGTGTGTATGTGTGCGTGTTTAAAGCTTTGAATACGTGACTGTGTGTATCTATTATGCACGTATGCATGCATGTTTTGTTTTTTATGGTTTTTAATGTGATTATATATATATATATATATATATATATATATATATATATATATATATCCTTAAAAACTATATATATGTGTGTGTGTATGCATGCATTCGTGTATGTGTCGTGTGTATAGGTAAGTAGTATATTATAATATGATTATATAGCTATAAATCTGTACCTACATATGTATTCTTATGTATTAATGGTAATATGCTATGTGAATGCGAACATATATAAACAAACACATACACACACTCACACTTATATATATATATATATATACATATATATATATATATATTCGTAGCTTTGCTTTTGTGCTTATATATATATAATATATAAATATAATATAATATAACATATATATATATATATTTAAACATAATAGTATGGATCTCTATATACATTATAATATATATATATATATAATCATATGCACATTTATATGTATATATGTATATAGGGGAAAATAGACATCGATACTTGGTTAAAAGTCCCCATTGCCGTCAGAAAGGCGCCTGGAGCTAGTGGTGCTACCACCCAACAATATCACTAATCATTGTTGTAGTGGAACCTGACGCAACAATTACGCAGACATCCGTCCAACAATGGTAACACAAGAAATCCTCGTCATATGCATGAGACGCCATTTCTTTGTTTCCCCTGTCGGCTACTTTCTCTGGCAAGTTCAAATTTTCTCTAATGCCACCAAATGCCCTAAAGTAGATATCAGCCTTTCTCACTTACCTTATTTTTTTTTTATTTTATGTTACCTTTCATTTTTTTTTCTTTTATTTTTTTAGTTTGTTTTAATATTTTTTGTTTGATCGATTACATTAGAAAGACGAAGAAAACAAAAACAGATTGAATAATAAAGGAATTCTTGGCGTTGGATTTATGAGAGGTGCACAAATGTCGTTCGGCAGCGATCTATAAAACTTATATTTTTTACTTAATGCTTTATTTGTATGTGTTACAGTCAGGACTATTGTTAGTACTGTATAACATACTGTACGCCAGGACCGGTGAAAGTCTCTCTTGTGCAACCCCTACAACTGAATCTAAGATATCTCCTATATCTGTTATACGGTCACCAAACTCTACTATATCTCAATTTTTATAAGGTAGTATTCATAGAAAATACAAATTTTATTATGGACAATAATTGATATAGGTGAATAATTGAACTAGAAAAATTGAAAATAAATACAATATATCTAAATACAAATTAGAGACATGCCTCGCCATGAAATCTTTCTCGCCGGAGTCGAACCTTTAAATCTCTAAATAAACCATTCGCCGTTGCTTGGAGTATTGCTGCTATATATAGTCTGGAGCCCCTTCTGTTTCTCAAGGTTCTTGATAAAATCCAGAGATGGATTTGCAATGTAATTAGTCCTGATCTGGCATCTCGTCTGCAGTCGCTCTCTCACAGACGTGCCGTCGCCTCCCTTTGTCTTTTTTACAAATACTTTCATGGTAACTGCTCCGATGAGCTGCTTTCGCTGGTTCCCAGGCTTCATGAATTTAAGCGTTCAAGGCTGGCATCTCACTCTCACCCTTTCACTGTCGAAACTGTTAAATGTAGCGCTTCTTCTACTTTCACCCCAAGCAAGGCGGGGAGCCACTAGCACGCAAGGGGTTACAGAGAGTTGGAGCGAGAGAAAATAGGAGTGACAGAGGAAAGTGGAAAGGATGAAGAGAAGAATAGGGGATAGATCAAGGTATCCGGAGACGTCGATTGACATTACATTGAATTTAAGCGTTCTACTAGGCTGGCATCTCGCTCTCAACCCGTCACTGTCGAAACTGCTAAATGTAGCCGTTCCTTCTACTCGAATAGCTTCATGTCTCGCACTTCTCGCCTGTGGAACTCCATCCACTTTTCCTGTTTCCCTGAAAGCTATAAAATCCAACTCTTCAAATGTAATGTCAATCGACGTCTCCAGATGCCCTGATCTATCCCCTATCCTCCTCTTCATCCTTTCCTCTATCACTCCTATTTGCTCTCGCTCCAACTCTCTGTAACCCCTTGCGTGCTAGTGGCTTCCCACCTTGCTTGGGGTGAAACGCTTAAAAAATGTCCTCAATAGATCATTCCATCTTGCATAAATCAACAATGTTTTGCGGCAATTTTTAACATTTACTTCAGGTTTTTCTTGTTAAAACGTTGAAGAAATTTTTACACATTCAACATTATGGATAAAAAAAATAATGAATTTTACATCGTGTTTTTTTTTTTTTTTTTTTTTGAGACGTAACATGAGTAAAACAAATTCACGGATTTGGACAAAAAAAAAGACCCTAGACAAAAACAAATGTTCATATAATTGTGAGTGTCACAAAGCACTTCAGGCTTGTCGGGGGTTCGGGGTAGTACGCATCGGCCTTGATGCGCATATAAGAGAACAACACTATATATTGCTAGGAAAGTAATGTCACATTTTTTAAACGAAATTAAAAACGTAATAAAAGCTAATTTAATTTAAGAATATTCGGTCTCACGTTGACTGCTGACCTGAGATGGAACAAATACATTGTCAATTGCTTCGTCCACCGCGAGGAAAGTTGGCTCCCTGTGCCGCGCCAGGAAATATTTCTCCCCGGAATCGATCCTCCAGATCTACAAATCAACAATTCGCCCTTGCATGGAGTATTGCTGCCATATATGGTCTGGAGCCCCTTCTGTTTGCCTTGGGGTTCTTGATAAGCTCCAGAGGCGGATATGCAATATAATTGGCCCTGATCTGACATCTTGTCTACAGTCGCTCTCTCACAGACGCGCCGTCGCCTCTCTCTGTCTTTTTACAAATACTTTCATAGCTATTGCTCCGAGCAGCTGCATTCGCTGGTTCCCAGACATTATGAGTTTAAGCGCCCTACGAGTCTGGCAACCCGCTCTCACCCTTTCACTGTCGAAACTACTAAATGTAGCCGCCTCTTCTACTCCAATAGCTTCATGTCTCGCACCTCTCGCCTGTGGAAGTCCCTTCCCTATTCCAGTTTCCCTGAGAGCTATAATCTACAACTATTCAAATGTAATGTCAATCGACATCTCCAGTTGCCTTGATCTATCCACTATCCTTCTCCTCATCCTTTCCTCTATCACTCCTATCTGATCTTGCTCCAAATATTCTGTAACCCCTTGCGCCCTAGTGGCTTCCCGCCTTGCTTAGGGTGAAACGTGAAAATTGTTATTGTTTGACACATATGGATCTTCACTCAGGGTGGCCCCGTATCTTGAGCGCCTACAGGACCTTAAACTCAATGCAGACAATAAGTAGAACTCGTACATACAATCCATCGAAAAAGATTCTGGGAAAATGGTTGGTTTTCTATAGCGCTTCAGTAAGTATCTGACTTCACGTGCTATCCTTTACTATAAACAGACCCGGATCAGGTCAAAAATAGAGTGATGCTGCCATATAGGGACAGTCTAGATAGAGCCCAAAAGCATCCCCGGTTCTTGTGGGTGACAAATTCTTTTCCACTCTGCAACCTTTTACGCACAGACGTAACCTCGCAAGCCTCTCGCTACTCTATCGTTATTTCCATGGAAAGTGTTTAGACGTACTATATTCGTTAGCTCCACCAATTCTAATTTTCACGGCTAGAACCCTCCCTGGCAGGCCAATTGTTGCATATCCCCCCCCTTATTCCCCTCGTGTCCCACTGGTGAGATGAAAGTTCCACTCGAGCCGCTTCTTCCCGCCAACCGTTGTTCTGTTGAACTGACTTTCCCGATTTCGACAATATTAACTTGTTCAAGTCCAGCATTAACCGTTATATTCCCCACATATCTGCTTAAACTGTGACTCTTAATCTATAAAACTCTACCTCGAGTGGCTCCCGGGCCTTGTATAGGGTGAATAATCATTGTAAAAAAGGTACATACAAACACACAAAATTAGACCAAATGTTAAGTTTATTAAACAAAGATATAATCTTCATTAGCATAATAAAAAATAAAAACTTCATGATCACAATTCTGCACTGGAAAATATTAAAAGATAAAGGTTTGGTTTGGTTTGTTTTACGGCATATCAACCTCAATGGGTTATGTAATGCCGAAAATTTTTTTATTGCTGGTAATATTTTGTTTTGTCAAAAATATATTTCTAGTAATTATTTTTTTCCTTCAAAAATGTATTGCTGGTAATAATTTTTTTCAAAAAAAGTATTCCTAGTAATATTTTTTTTTTCAAAAACGTATTGTTGGTAAAATTATTTTTTCAAAAGTGTATTGCTGGTAATAGTTTTTTTCTTCAAAAAATTATTACTGGTAATAATTTTATACAAAGTATTTCTGGTATTAGAACCTATTTTTACATTTTCATAGCGTTTTTACACCAGTTTAGGGTTTAACTATTTGCCCATAGCTGGGACCCTAACAGGTGCTATCACCCCGGGTCAGGGTGGACCTGGGAACACCAGCAATTAAGAGGTGGTTCCACGCTCCTCAAACCTTGTTGATCATATGGCTTGCTGTTGGACGTAGTTTATCGTCTTACCCAGGACGCTAAAAGATAAAGGTAATTAACTCAGACGAAGAGGTATTGAAAGTACGATGATCTACGAATCTCATATAACTTGCTAATGGTATGTTTCTCTGTATACTGTCGAAAGTATCGGAATTCCGAAAATCTATACACTACGCTTATTTTTTAGGCCAAGAACAGAGATGACGTTATCTTACATCTTAGCCAATCAAAATCGCTCGCAAGAGCGAATACAAAACAGGGAATAGCAATCCCTTTACACTATTCTTTGAAATTTGTTCAATCGTGTTTATTTTTCTGTTGTATTTATTAAAAATTTAATATATTTTCAATGCAGTTTTATCACAGTTTTATAATATATCTGCTTACTATTTTGTACACGAGAAGTATAAACTATTTCCAGACAACTGTGTAGCCATATTGGAGTGATATGTGTTCTATTTATGATCCAATGTCTAACAAAGACTTTTAAACCTTAACCGAAAATTGCATTGGTTTAAGAAAGATTGGTCGTATAGTTGTTAAACACATTTTAGTCTTCTCCACTTCTGTCTTTGTCAAAGATCGACTTAATGACCGTTTCATCTCCGTTGTCTGCTTAAAAGAGGTCTTCATCGTCTTTTGAATTTTCTTTTGATTTTCCTAAAGATATTAAGGACGTTTTAGCTTGCACACCTGCTCTAGTGCCATGGATGAAAGCAGTTGATAGATAAATGGTCGAATGTTTTTCGGTTCCTTCTTATGCCGAGCGCGGACGTAGTAGATATTTCTACTTCCGTTTGACACTGCTACATATATCCCATGTCCACTGGTTATATTCCTGTTTGTAGCTTATTTTCGTTGCAGGCTTGTTGCATTATTTTTTGGATGAACATATCCATACGTATAATCTACTGTATATATTTGTGAGATCTTATGATAAGTATTTTTTACGCCAAAAAATAGAGGGTCGGTCTATACACACGTAATTTTTCTCAGAGAGGTTAAAAATCATACATTTTCGGTGACAGGTAATTCTTTCTGGAGGGGGTTAAAATTCATGCAAAATATTCTGGGGGTCTTACTATCCATATAGGACGCTTCTAGTCAACCACATC
>CAHIKZ030000290.1:1632500-1650000 GCA_903632075.3 Acanthosepion pharaonis
ATGCTCAATATATAGTAGAGCAAATATAATTATTTATTCGAAAATTATAACATATATATGTTATAAGATCACTACAAAAATAGCCATTTCCTTTCAACACTTCTTAAAACCCTTTATTATACATTCAACACCATCAATTGATAAGAAACCGGAAGTGTTGAAAAAAAAATGGCTATTTTTGTAGTGATTTTATAACATATGTATGTTATAATTTTCGAATAAATAATTATATATATATATATATATATATATATATATATATATATATATATATATAGAGTAGGACACATTGATTGGTGGTGGTGTTGGTGGTAATAAAACAGTGCTCGATGTAAAATAAGAAAGCAAAAATTTATGCTAATAAACATTAACATCACTGGTAGAACAGCCGGAGTTGATAGCAGAAGGTTTGGTTAATTTCACCCGGAAATTGGCTATGAAATCGGCAATCCAGACTCTGCTGCGAAAAATGTAGAAACTAAATTCTATCGTGCATTTTCTTTGCATACGCTGCTCAAAATGCCTGAATTTTGATTTGTGTGCTTTTATGTAAGTAAATTGTGATTACAACTACGCGTATGATCTTCATTTATTTATTCATAAAGAGTCAAGCAACGCGATAGCAAAAAATCAAATACTTACATAATTGGGACAAAAATATGAGGATAGCAACCGTTAAAAAAAAAGAAAGAAAGAAAGAGAGAGATAGATAGAGAGAGAAAGAAAGAAAGAAACGGAACTTTGTAAATATCAATGTGGAACCTGATACCTTAATCAGACCAATATTTCTACAACCTAAATTTGCCGCGCTCGCTCGCAATAAAGGCGTTGTCTCATTAAATAAATATCATTTTTATAATAATCCATAATTTGCGATGTAATTCTATCCCATTGTTAATTCGGGGGTTATTTTTATTTCTTCCTTTCCACCACGAGCGATAAAAAAACAAAGACAATGTGAATGATTTTGCATTCATACACGCTCGCTCAACATTATATATATATATATATATATATATATATATATATATATATATATATATATATATATATATATATATGAAGTAGTGTGTAAAAGTAGAGTAAATAAAATTGGTCAATAAAATGAAGTCAAACGAAAGGGATCCAATGAAATCAGTACGAAAAACATTTATTAATATGAACCAGGTGACAAAAATGAAATACGGAGATTAAGGTTCCAAAGTTCGCCTGTGTTCTTTATCAGCGGATGAGGGAAATAAACCGAGTGACGTTGGAATCTATGCAACATTAGTTCTCTGAGGTGGTTAGAATCAGCTTGTAGGTGGAATTATTAGAGAAAATCCGTACCCTGTTTGATTTCACGCGTGCGAAACTTAATGTGAAAATAACCTCAGATTGAAAAATTGTGATTGATGGTGGCTAGAAGGGGAGTGAGAGGATGAACATAGAAAAAAGTTGTGGTAGAACCAGGGGTGGGGTGGTATTAGTGCTGAAAGATTTCATTTTTTAGAGTAAGGATCAGTGTGGGAAAAGTGTGGGAACAGAGCTAGATTTCTATATATATATATATATATATATATATATATATATATATATATATATATATATATATAGAGTGATTGAAAAGTAACTCTATGTTTTTTATGCATGATGGTCTCTCCGCCTTATAAAAGTTATACTTAGACGGGGGAGTCCATCATATATAAATTAAAGACTTACTTTCAACTTTTCAACCCCCCTCTCTGTCTCTCTCTGTCAGTCTCTCTCTCTCTCTGTATATATATATATATATATATATATATATATAGAGAGAGAGAGAGAGAGAGAGAAACAGACAGACAGTTAGACAGCAAGAGACAGAGAAAGAAAGAGAGAGATAGACAGACATTCAGACAGAAAGAAAGAGAGAAAAAAAAGAGAGAGACAGGCAGACAGTCAGACAGAAAGGGAGAGAGAGAGAGTGAAAGAAAGCGAGACAGACAGACAGTCAGACAGAAAGAGAGAGAAAGAAACAGAATGACAGACAGACATAGAGAAAGAGAGTGACTGACAGACAGACAGACAGAAAGAGAGACAAACAGACAGGCAGATAGTCAGACAGAGAGAGAGAGAGAGATGGGCATCCGTAAGTTTCGAGACTGGAGACTATGCCGTGCTAATCGCTATTCTAGATGCGTACACAGATACATTAGTGTTTAACAAGCATACAGTGTATGTATCGGTGATTACCAAACAGTATTATCTGCCCAATTTCATTCAAGAGAATACCCTATTTGGAATTATAACAGTCATAATAATAATAATAATAATAATAACAATGGGAAAAAAGTAGAAAGAAAGAAAGAAAGAAAGAAAAAAGCAAGCAAGAAAGAAAGAATAATTTGAAAAGATAACTTCCGCGACATTTTTGAGAGTTATGTAACATATAGTTAAAAAAATAATCTCAGAGTCTAGTATGGTGTGTAACTAATCCTTGTTGCAGACGCCTGCTTAGGCTCATTTGCGATTTTTAAACACCCAGAGGACCAATATGTGCTTCATATTGTAATGGTTTATCACAAGCTTTCCAACGTTGTCACACGATGATCGCTTCCACCAGAAGTCTCCTCCCTAACAAATCGACACTGGTGAGATTCGAACCTGTGTAACATGGTCACATATACACATTAATACATACATACAAACACACACACACACACATATATATTAATACATATATATATTAACAAATTATATATATATATATATATATATATATATATATATATATATATATATATATATATATATATTGAACAATAAAAAATATTAAAAATTAAAAATTAAAATCTTCAGACAACACGTGGTTGTATATTAATATTCTTTCGTTTTTTTATTATTATTTCATTTAGATTCCTCGACTAGTTTCGGCCAAAATGGCCATCATCAGGCGAAGAAATATTTCTGCTTGCTGGTAGCAATAAACTACAGAAATGAATGTCCTGATGGAGAAAATGAACTTTTGTCTGTAGTTTTCATTTGTTTTGTTTTTTTTGTTTTTTTTTATCTTTTTAACATGAATCTTTTAACATTACTTGTGTTGGTCAAACAGTCTCTTTTAAGTTGTTATTTGAGGTAAGAGCTGGATGGATCTATGCTTCCCTAAATTCCCTGAATATATATATATATATATATATATATATATATATGATATTATTTGATAATTAGTAGGGATAATTTCAAAGAGGATATAAATCCGAAGAGAGCTCAATGTAAGAACAGAGCAAACAATAAAAATGAAAGCAGAGTTCTTAGAAACCCGTAGGTGATAATTTATTTCACGGGATCAGACGCCCGTCTCTTCAAACCCAAAAAATTTACAACAATAAATGGATTTTAAATTTATCTAATACAATGGAGAAAAAAGAAAAAAGAAAAACGAAAAAGGGGAAGAAGATAGAGAATAAAAAAGACATTCATAAATGAGAAGGGAAAATAGATTTTAAAATAAGTTTTTATATACAGTGTAACCGGATATAAGAGAGTTGTCGGGACCGGAGAAGTCTCTTATATCCGGGTTTGGTCTATTTTATATACATCAACACAGGCTCTAATTTGGGACCAGAGAAAATCTCTCTTATATCCGGGTTTCTCTTATATCAGGGTCTCTTATATCCGGGTTACACTGTATATATGGGGGAAAGGACAGAGATATAGAGACATAGTGAGGACAGAGAGAGTAAGAGGGGGAAAGAAAAGTACATAATTTTATAATATTTTACTATTTTTTGTTGTAAAATATTTTGTCAGAAGAGATGGGCATCTGATCCCGCGAAATAAATTAGTACCTATGAATTTCTAAGGACTCCGCTTACATATATATATATATATATATATATATATATATATATATATATATATATAAACCCCAAGCAAGGTGATAATGCCAATAAGATCGAAGGGGAAATGAAAGAGAAGGAAAAGAGTTTAAAAGGGACCGGAAAACCAATCCTAAACGGAGAACAAGGAGTAAACCTCTACTCCTGTTAAAAAGACCAATGAGTCGTATTAATAAGCGTGTGAACGTGCAAAATTATATATACACTCTCTTTCTCCCTCTCTCTCCCTCCTCTCTTTACCTCTCTCTCTCTCCCTCTCTCCTCTCTCTCTCCCTCTCCCTCTCTCCTCTCTCTCTCTCTCTCTCTCAAACACACACAGATACAGATACATTAACATTTCTCCAAGTCACGTCAGGTGATTGGGAAAGCCAAAAATCAAAATCAATACATTTAAAAAATCGATTTCGGGAGCAAACGTTCTTTAAGGCAAATGTTATTAAAGACAACAGATATTTTGTGTTGATTATTGATCATCTTTTCAAAATTACAAATAATTGTTCTTAGATAAGGACATTCTGTCAAAAAGAGTTCAAAGGTCATTTCTTATGAAATATGCTCCAAGCTTTTGACTTTCTAAAGTTACCACCGGCGAACGTAGAGACAAATGGTAAATTTCATAAAAAAATAGTGAGTGTAGCGACGTCGGTAAAGATTATTGTGACGTAGGTGAGGTTTGACGTCTGGATGTGTTTTATTAGCCAATACCTAATTTATTGTCTCAATTTTTTTTAGCTGATTTTGTTGTGTTAAATCCCAAAATCACATTGGTTTTGTTCAATCAGATCAACTTTTTGAGCTACGACCATATGCTGTTTTTTACATTTTTGTGTACATTGTCATGGCCATTAAAATATTTAATATGCAACTTATTAAGTTTAACCCATGAGAAGTATTTTCAGCCAAAAATAGCTGCATAAATATTAAAACACGCCTCCAAAATATAACACGCAATAACGCGCTTACATCTCAAAACACACCGATTAAATTGTACAATACAAAACCATGAAATACAAATAAGAAAGGTTGTTTTATTAGTCATTATAATTTAGGTTTACCGCCAAAATATTAGAGAGCTAATTAGGAATAAGCAAAATTATATAATTCAGGAATATTCTCAATAATAACGGTATAAAAATCACGACGTTTTACCTCAACGATAGAGTCTCTCACATTTCATTAAAGTCCATGTCACTCTAACTGCTGACCTCATTCGGTTCCACACACACACACTATCAAGAAACGACTCAGTAACATTGACCAAACCATAAACGAACCGCCTTCAAACACCGCTACCGCCGTTTACGGTAAGAAGTTAATTCTATCTATCTCCTTTATAGCCATTACTACTACGTACATATATATATATACTATCTCATACAAACACATTAGTAACGACATTTCGTATTTCTCATATACGTACGCAATACAGTTTGTATTATACACACGAACTCTTTTAACAACCAGAAAAAAGACATTACTCATTCAATACATTTCAATCAATTGTATTTTCCAGCTTGAATTCTTGTTATATAGTATAACAAAAATTTAAACTGGAATATAAAGTTACTTCAACTGTACTAAATATGAACATCCATTAATTCCCTGAAAAAAGGAGCATACCATGATGAAAAAAGGCCGAAAACTTAATAACAGCAAAGTTTTATCGTCAAAATGTTTATGTTATTATTAAGAGGAAAGGCCAAATTATTTTTTAATTATTCAAAAAAATTTACTCCTTTCTAACACCTTCGAAATTTTTTTTTAATGCATCAGCAGTGTAACTGCTCTCGTTATGGACATTTTAACGCTTTTTCCAGTAAAATAACAATTTAATTTAGAAATTCTTGCAAAAATCAAATAACCGACGAATGTTAATGAAACTTTCAGGACTTATTCACAAATGAATTATTTTAGCTTTTAAATTATTATATTTAGAAAATTTTGGAATTTTTTTTTACATCCATTAAACCCCTCTCCATCACTGCCACCAGTTACTTAATTTCTAGAAATTTCTTGAAATTAAATTCCGTCCTCTAAATTTGTTTTATTGGTGAGAAAAGACTCATTGTAGAATGCAAATCATCAATATTTTTCAAACTACTATTTCTTTCCCGAAAATCTGCTCTGAATTGCAAAATAAAAACTGCAATAAAATTATTTAATTTACAAATTATATAAGCTTTTAATTTTAAGGACATTATAGTCTGAAAAAACTCGATTAATTTTTACAAGAATTGTTTTCATTTTTATTTAACTATTATAATTTTTAAAGTTTCAAAAATGTTTTAAAAATTCCTCCAAAATCCGGCCACGCTAGATTTATTTGCTGTTAAGTGAAGATTATATTTATTAAGCGAATATTGAGAAGCTTAACCCAAATCATCAAACCCGTATATTTTTAAAATAATTAAAAAAAAAAATAATTATGTGTATAAACCTGACCATTTTGAAAATATAGGTGACCATATCCGACATTATGAGAAAAGAATATCGATCATAATAGTAAATGTAAAATCAACATTCCTAAAATTACATTACGGAGAATATTTCCAACATTTTTAAGATTACTGGGTACTTAAAAATTTTATAAAATAGCGTCTACCTGTCATTTCGTAATTTGTGTTTTAACAGATAAAGTCTCCGTAGAACAATAATAAACCTGTCAGCATCTTGACAAGTACCGCTACTGTTTGTTTTAAAAATCCATTTCTTTGTTATTTTCAGCTTAAATACTTTTTAAATCAGATTAATATACTTTAAATCAGCTAACATTCCTCAAAGCTTCAGAAAAGTATATTTTATTTTTGGAAGATATTTTAATAAAGAAAAATACATTTTTAGCCCCCAAAATATGAATCTACTTCTACCAATAGAATTTCTGTTTGAAATAAACTAGTGTGTGTTCTACTTACTGGAAATAGAAAATTTAATCATTTAGCTTTCAAATAAAGCTAAAATGAAAACTTCAAGAAAGCTTTTTTAATCTGTCTATATTTCTGAGATGAGGTATTATGTACACTATTTACATTATTCGGACTATTGTCCTTATCTTTGTCGCCATGTTTATTAAAGCGTTTCGGCCGTTGTACGTTCCGGCCTTCTTCAGGTGGTTGGAATGTCGAAGTGAACCCTTTATTTCGCTCACTGGGGTAGGCTGTTCTAGTTCCACGTGCCATGTCTAATGGATGTCAGATATCAGTTATCTCCTGTTAATTAAGCTTTTTTTTATTTATGAAAATTCATTTAAAGCAGTGCTTCTCAAATGGTTCGCCTGGCGGGGTACTGTTGCGCCCTAGAAGATGTCTAGGTGCTCCCTGGTATTCCAGAGAAATATGTGTCCAGATATAAGAAATAAATATATTTACTTTATTATAACTGCGGTAACCGTCTTGTTCATATTTATGTGAATTAAGATTTCCCGCTCTCACCAGAATTAAGTGAAAAAGAGAGGAACTCTTCAATGTATTGAGGAGGAAATGAGAGTTTGCCTATCAAATATACGGCCAAACAATGAAAAAAATTGCTAAGATTGATCAGGCTCTTTTTTCTCATAAAGACAAGAATAAACTTAAGGCACGTTTGATTTTATTTTATTTTTTTATTGCATTATTTCTTTTCTGCAATATTTGACTTCATTATAACATATTTTTCCGAAATTTGTCCATAGTGCACATAAAGGTAGGATTTCGAGTGCGCCACAACTTCAAAAAGCTTAAGAACTACTGATTTAAATCTTAGGTATACCGAATTAGTAAAAGGTGTTGTGGATAACAAAAGTAGGAATATAAAAGAAGAAAGCATTTAAACTGGAGAATGTGTTTGTTTGTATGAAATTTGGTGTACGAGAAAGTCATAGAGAAAAGTAAGTGTAAGTGAAGTGAAAGGTGCTTTTGTGTGTGTGTGTGTGTGTGTGTGTGTTTACCACAGTGGGGGACGCTTTTCTCCATGGGCGACCTATATCATACCGTCACCGAGAGAAACAGAAAAAAAAAGATGACAAAATGTCAATTCCTATTTAAGAGAAACGCACGGACGCAGTTGTAAGCTTCGGTGACAAGTCGATAATTGCCAGCACTCTGCTATATTTGTGTTTGTTTTAGCTAGACGAAAACTGGTGTGTAATTCGAGATATATGTTTTCTAATAATTGCATAAATTTGGCTTTTATTTGTTATCTCTAAGTAAATTGTGTTTTTTCGCTACAGAGGTACCTATATAAAATTAATATTATTTCTTGCTATTAAGTTTTGTTTTAATGCATGATTTTATCCTTTTAATGAATGCCGTTGGATTGTTTTAAAAGGCCAAATTATGAGCAATCTAGCGACGTTTTATATTATTGATATCAAATCCCGACAATCCGCTTTTTAACACTTAACTAAAACCCGTGTAGAAAGTTTCCTTCAAAATGTACAGGTATTTTCGGTATGAAGGGATTTTTTTATTTCTTGAAATAAACGAACTCTGAAGAGATAAATTTACTAATTTATATCTAATTAGTATTTTAAAGGTGAATGAATGGCTTCCACCAAATCTTGTAAAAATAAGCCCGACGTCTGCCGCTATATCTGCGGTGAAGACACCATTGTCTCTAATAGGAATCTAGTCATAATTTCATACATTTTACTTACTTTCTTTATTTTTGGTATTAAACTTGGTGACCAGGATAAAGCTTGGGCGGTACACATGGTATGTAAAACATGTACCGCGTATCTGCGTCGGTGGATCAAGTGCAAGAAGAGTTGTCTGAAGTTTGTTAATTCCCATGGTTTGGAGGAAGCCAACAAATCATAGCACTAACTTCTACTTCTGTGCTATTGATATGACTGGGATCAAGAGAAAAAAAAATACAGAGCAGCCTCAAGAATCTTGATCTTCAATCAGCACGTCGTCCTCATTGGGATGAAATTCCACTACGTGTCTTTGGAGAACTTCCTGATATTAGTGAAGAAGATTTCTCCAGTGTTCAAGAAAATGAAGAAGAATTGGTTTTTGACGATAATGCTCCACATACTTCCCCCACCCACCCAAAAGAACTAAATGATCTATTTCCAGATTTCAAATTGTTCTCTGCCGAACTGTTCGCATCTAAATTGAAGGAAAAAAAACCTCCCCCTCAGACAATGCTCACCTCACCTTTTACCACGACAGGCATCAAGAGTATCTCCATTTTTTTTTCTCTGACGAGAAGAACTTGGTGTACTGTACAGATATTGCGCAGCATATGCACAAAATTGAAGTAGCACAGTACGAACCCAAAGATTGGAGACTTTTCATTGACAGCAGCAAATGATCACTGAAAAGTATTTTGCTGCACAATGGCAACCAGTTTGTATCTGTAATCCTCGTTCACTCGATTAAACCGAAGGAAAAATATGAAACAGTGAAGAATGTGCTGGAGAAAATTAATTATTATCAGCATGAGTGGTTTATTTCCGTTGATCTTAAGATGGTGACATTTCTGGGGGGGACAACAGTCCGGGTTCACCAAGTACTCATTCTTTCTGTGCATATGGAATAGTAGTTTTATAATATACTAGCAGTCATACCTAGCTGGTCGATCAGAAAAAGCGTTCAATTAGAATGGAGCAAAAACAGCATCATGATTAGATGTAACAGAGTCTATCTTCTTTATTTACTTTGAAGTAATTTCATTAAAACCATTTTGAATTAATGAAGTTACTCATATAACAGAAGTAATCTGTATTTATTCAATCGAAAGTAACTGAGGACATGAAGGGGGAAAACAGGCAACATGAAGACCCACTTCAGACCACAATTATTTTGGAGTTTTTGAAATTCAATTTGTCAGTGTGCTACCAGGGATGTAAAAGAGGATACATGTATAAAACAATTGTTAAGTTTGATGAAAATTGGTTGAAAGATCAACGAAAAATAAGAAAGAAACCAGTAAAAATCGCAATTTGTCGCTATTTACGTGGGTTTTCACTATATGGTTGGGCTCAATTATAAAGTTAAATGATTGTTAAACAATCAACTTATTGTTGGCTACAATTGAGTGAAGTTTGTGATTGCTTGAAAATTGAGGGAGTTTTTAGTTTAAAATTTCTGTTGAAATCGATTTGTGCTGAATTTGATTTTTCGTTTTCCGCTAAATTCAGTTGCGTAGAAATAAAAACGAGCTCGTCATGCAACCTACATACCAAGTTTGAAAGGAATGGGAGAAAAAATGTTGAATTAATCGATTTTTGATCGGCTTTATCGATTATTGATTTTTTTAAAAATATCGATTTTTTCCGATAAAAACGTACCTCTTACATTGTGCAATATATCTGCCAAGTTTGGCTGGAATTCGAGTGAAAAGGTATCGCACAGACAGATAGACAGACAATCTTTGTTTCATATATAGAGATCTGTTGACTCTTTTGGGCAGTTAGTTTGGTGAGCTAATTGTTTAGGAGACTGATAAATATAATAAACAATACCGACAAGGTTTGTCTGTTTAACTTTTTATAATGTCTTTTCAATATAAAACCTATTTGTATATGCCCATGTGTGTGTATTCAAGAAATTTTATTAGACGAAAATATGCGGGTTCCGACAGGAAACGAACCTGCGTCCCCCTAGGCAGGGTAAACCATCGTTAGATCCGAGCCGCTTTAGATCATCTCGGCCAAGAAGTTTCCATCGAAACATCAAAGATAGAGGGAGGCCCGGCATTAATTATACACTTTAACATCCATTGTAACTAGTGATTTATTTAACTTAGCCGATGACATTTATTTTTATCATTATTAGCTTTAAGCTTTATTGAATCAGCAAAAGGTTTGTGAGGAAAGAAGAAAAATTGCATGATTCAGCTTCATAGATGGACATATGAACAGAGATAGATAGATAGATAGATAGATAGATATGAACAGACTGAGATAGATAGATAGATAGATAGATAGATAGATAGATAGATAGATATGAATAGACTGAAATAGATAGATATGAATGGACTGAAATAGATAGATAGATAGATAGATAGATAGATAGATAGATATGAACAGATAGATAGATAGATAGATAGATAGATAGATAGATAGATAGATACGAATAGACTGAAATAGATAGATAGATAGATAGATAGATAGATAGATAGATAGATAGATAGATAGATATGAATAGACTGGAATAGATAGATATGAATAGACTGAAATAGATAGATAGATAGATAGATAGATAGATAGATAGATAGATAGATATGAAGAAACTGAGTAGATAGATAGATAGATAGATAGATAGATAGATATGAATAGACTGAAATACATAGATAGATAGATAGATAGATAGATAGATAGATAGATAGATAGATAGATATGAACAGACTGAGAAAGAAAGAAAGAAAAACACGGGTATAGCGCCAGTTTTGACTATCAGTACTTGACGCAAAAATAGGGGTCGCAATTTACGTAGGTAATGTTTTGAAGATTTTAAAACTCAGGCATTTTCAGAACAGTTAAAAGTTATGCAATAAATTCAGGGGTCGTACTATGCATGAAGTCTGTTTATAAAAGATAGAGATAGATAGATAGATAGATATGGATAGACTATGCTAGATACATATCAATAAACTATGATAGATATGGATGATATATAGATACATACTTTTTCCTAAAGGATTTCACTTACAGTCGTATAGAGAGATCGAAAGAGACAATTTGATCACAAGAGTACTTGGTGACAAGCAATCTTTCAGGCTACACACTGCTTTTTGTTTTTAAGAAAACAGAACCGCCTTGGGGCAAAGATACAGGAGAAAACCGATTTTCTGTAACACTTCCCCCTCATCCTCTTTATCAAACTCTCCCCGATCTCTATTATCATTGTAACAGAGCACGCCTCTCTCATATTGGCCTATTTAATTATCAGCTATTCGCTGAAAGAGACCAGCGTAAGGTAATTCCTTCTTCCCGACAAGGCTACCCCGCTACACTGCCAACCTGATGAAATGGTTCCAGCAATATGGTTGGCATGTTTTAACGCATCAACAGTATAGTCCTAACTCGATTTCTTCAGATTATCTATTCAGGCATTTCAAAAGATATTTACCCGGGGAAACTGTTTCTCAGAGAGACTGCTGTCCCAGAAATGCAAAGGTGGTTCCAGTCACTTAGCGCTACTCCAAAATGGTATTTATGCAATTGTGTGCCGAACGGAAAACTGCATTAATCTCGATGGCGACAGAGTACCATGTTAGCGCTGGTAACATTTTTTTTTACGGTAATGTTCACCCTGTACAAAGCCGAGGAATCACTCGAGGTAGACGGTTATGTTAACCATTCGTCGATAATTAGAATATTGCTGCCACATATGGTCCGGTACCCTGCTATTTATCTTGATCTCATTGATAAGATCCAAACAGGAATCAGCAATATTATTAGTCCTGATCTGGCATCTCGGCTTCAGTCAGTTACACACCTCCGTAAGATTGCTTGTCTGTGTCTTTTCTATAATTATTGTCATGGTAATTGTTCGGACGAGCTATGGATACACCTAGACCTTTTGTATTTAAGCGCAGTACAAGAATGACGTCGAGATCTCATCACTTTACACTTGATCTGGCTAGATGTAACCGTAAATTATTTGCTAACGGTTTCTTTTCTCGCACTCCTCGCTTGTGAGCCGCCCTTCCGGCTCCTTGCTTTCCAGCCAACTGCAAAAATTTAAATGTAATATCAATCGCTATCTACTGTTCTCCCGATTACTCTTTCCTCTTCCCGCTCATTATTAATGTTTTTGTTCCTAATTCTTCCGCACCCTGTGACCCCTTGTGTCTTAGTGGCTTTATTACCTTGCATGGGGTGATACCGATTTTTAATAAGTATTAAAATCAAAAGAGTGAAAACTTCGTATAAGAAAATCGTATAACTTTAGTTGGGAAAAAATATTCTACCTCATGTGGCATCTTATAAACTTAGTATACATTATAAAAACGTTTAAAATTCATATCTTTATAAGAATTCAAGGACTTTTTTTTCCTTTTGACGTTAAATGAGCTTTTATTCTATTCTTTTATTTTATAAGTGGTAAATCCTGTCTAAAAAATAATCAAAAGCCAAAATATAACTTCTGACCTTGGCTTGAAAATTCTATCAAATCATAATGATAGAAAAAAGACGTAAGTTTTAATGTGGTATTCCTCTAAAGCACCATGCTAAATTTCTATAGAAATATTCTGATTGCTTTTATTAGCTTTTGGGTCAGACAAGGTAGGCAGACACAGTGAGAAAGACTTAGGAAGAGAAAGATGTTATTTATATTTGACTTCAAGTAGGAAATGTTACCCAGCTATTTGTGTTTCTACGAAAGGTATGTGAGTGTAGCATAACTTTACCTCTTCCTACAGGAAAGAGAAGACTCGTCGAGGTATGCCAATAATAGGCAGCTACATTTTCGTCAGTAACACGATACACTGCAGGTATCACAACTGGGATACTCAACGTCCTGTGAACAGAAGCGTTCTTCTCGCTTACGTTAGTGTTGGTTTTATTACTGATATTTAATTCAACTACTGCCAATCAATATTATTATTATTATTATTTTCTTTGATTTCTGGCGTTTACACATTTCTTTCCGGGTCCCGCCCAGGGACCTAAGGTTAGAAATGGCGTCATGACACTTTCCACTGACAAAAAAAAAAAAAAAAAAAAAAAAAAAAAAAAGAATTAAATTACATAGATAAAGCCCTTTGTAAGGTGTGGGCTGTACTTGTCAGAACAATTTTTTGTATCTCCTTGAGGCATGGACTTCCAGGAATCCCTTCATTTAGTCTACTGCAATCTTTTCCAACCAGTCCTAGAGCTCCAACTACAACAGGGATTGTTGATGTTCCCATATGCCATATTTTCGAGATTTCTATTTCAAGGTCCTTGTACTTTGACAACTTTTTGAATATCTTCAAAGATACATTGCAGTCAGCAGGGACTGCCATATCAATAAGGAGGCATCGTTTTTGTTTGTGGTCTTTAATAACAATATCTGGCCGGTTGGCCTTGATTGTTGTCAGTGTGTATTGTGTAGTCCCATAGAATTGTAACAGGTCCTATCTCCGTAACCGGGTCTGGGTGGTGTTCATACCAGTTTCTGAACACCACCCAGACCCGGTTACGGAGATAGGATTGTTATTATTATTATTATTATTATTATTATTATTATTATTATTATTATTATTATTATTTTTTATTATTATTATTATTTTAATTACTGTTAATACGTGATACACCAATGATTTTCATATATTACAGGTTTTTAAAATTACGTCGGGTTATTCGTTTTGCTGGAACTCTCCAACAAGTACCTGACTTCTTATGCTATCCTCAAATCAGGCCCAAAATGGAGTACTGTGGTCATATTTGGGAGGGGGGTGACCAGTCCTGAATTTCCAGTCTTGATAGATTTCAAAAGCGTCTCCGGGTCCTTGTTGGAGAAAAATTATTTTCCTCCCTCCAACTTCTCTCTCACAAATGGCATTTGGCAAGTCTCTCACTGCTTTGTCGCTACTACCAAGGAAAGTGTTCGGACAAATTACATTCCTTGGTTCCACCAGATCTAACCGTCACGGCTGGGACCCGCCATGCCATTTACATAGTAACAAACCACCCATATTCTCTCTGTATTTCATCGGCGAGAAGTAAGATCCACTCAAACAGCTTCTTCCCGCGAACCGCTATTCTATGGAACCCACTCTTCAGAGGATGTTTCCCCGATCACTATAACAGAAGTCGTCTGTACTTATTCAATCGAAATTAGCCGAGGACATGAAGGGATAAAACAGGCAACATGAAGACCGACTTCAGACCACAATTATTTTGGAGTTTTTGAAATTCAATTTGTCAGTGTGCTACCAGGGATGTAAAAGAGGATACATTTATAAAACAATTGTTAAGTTTGATGAAAATTGGTTGAAAGTTTAAAAGAAAAATAAGAAAGAAACCAGTAAAAATCGCAATTTGTCGCTATTTACGTGAGTTTTCATTATATGGGTAGGCTCAATTATAAAGTTAAATGATTGTAAAACAATCAAATTATTGTTGGCTACAATTGAGTGAAGTTTGTATTAGATTGCTTGAAAATTGAGGGAGTTTTTAGTTTAAAATTTCTGTTGAAATCGATTTGTGCTGAATTTGATTTTTCGTTTTCCGCTAAATTCAGTTGCGTAGGAATAAAAATGAGCTCGTCATGTAACCTACATACCAAGTTTGAAAGGAAATCGGAGGAAAAAAAGTCTAAAGTTATCAGCTATCTCCCCCTCTTATCCATATAAAGTACCCCTTCACGTAAACCTCTACCTCGAATGACCCCCGGATCGAGTTTAACTTTACCGTAAAAAATTTAAAAAAAAAAATAATAGAAATTCAGTAAAAAAAAAAATCTGACCTACTAATTATGTACATCTCACAACTAAGAAACTAAAATTAAACAAATATTTTCCGTATGAAATTATTTGATAAACGACTTAATCGACTTCCTTGAAGTTACGACATCTGACATATGCTTCATAAAAAGCTAGCGTAACTTAGCTTTTACAATGTAAAAAGTTACATACAATTTTAACTGGATTAAAATTGGTATTGATCTGACCAAAAATCAGTGGTCGACATTTTTTTTAAGCATTTCACCCCAAGCAAGGGGGAAGTACCACGAGCGCGCAAGGGTTTACAGGGAGTGAAAGTAAGAGTAAAGAGGGGTGTTTGGGAAAAGGATAAAGAGAAGGACGGGGATCAAGATCAAGGCATCAGAAAATATCGATTGACATTACATTTAAATTTTTGAAGATTATCAGGGAAGCAAGTATGAGGAAGAGTTCCACTGTTGGGAAGTGCGAAAGAAGAGGCTGTTAAAGTAGAAAAGGCGGTTACATTTAACTGTTTCGACAGTGAAAGTGTGGGACTGAGATGCCAACCTAGTAGCACGTTTAAATTCATGCAGTTGGGGTACAAGTGAAAATCAACTTTACCAGTCGCCATTTTTTATTTGACATATTTTTCTGTTTTTACATTCACCTGGAACTATTTAACTTTTATTCGTATATTTTTCCTGTTATTTTTTCCTCCTCGTTTTATTAACGAATATTTCACTAATAAATTCGTATTTTAGACATAGTTTCTCCTCTTGACATATTTTCTCTTGTAGAGCGAATTGTTTCCCTTTTGTCAATCAACTTTGTTCTTTTCTTCTTCTGATGTATTAGCTGAAAAAGATCTCTAAAGTATTTCTTTGCATATTCAAATTTGTATATATATATATATATATATATATATATATATATATATATATATATATATATATATATATATATCAGGAAAATTAATTAATGATAAAGTTGTGATTTTTAATGTAACGCTTTTTGTCCCCTAAGCATCCGACTAAAGTGATGTTTACGTTGATCTAACTATACATGCACACTCTATATTTCTGAGATGAGGTATTATGTACACTATTTACATTATTCGGACTATTGTCCTCATCTTTGTCGCCATATTTATTACAACGTTTCGGCCTTTCAGTATCTGTCTATATTTCTGAGATGAGGTATTATGTACACTATTTACATTATTCGGACTATTGTCCTCATCTTTGTTGCCATATTCATTACAACGTTTCGGCCTTTCAGTATCTGTCTATATTTCTGAGATGAGGTATTATGTACACTATTTACATTATTCGGACTATTGTCCTTATCTTTGTCGCCATATTTATTACAAAGTTTCGGCCGTTGTACGCCCCGCCCTTCTTCAGGTGGTTGGAATGTCGAACTGAACCCGTTATTTCGTTCGGTAAGAGCTTTTCTAGTGGTGCCATGTGTTTAATGGATGTTAGATTAGTTCAATACCAGGTTTATCTCCTGTTAATTCCTCTCGAAATAAAGGGTTTCGATATTCCACCTGCCTTAACCAAGTTGAGGACAATAGGTAAATATTGAACATGCACACACATTTACGGCTACATCATGTCAAACACCGGTACCCATATTATTCCAGCAAGATGTGACCATGGGATTATGTGTAACATAAGGATACATGGATATATTCACTTAAAAATTAAATACCCTTGGATAAATCTATCTATTCTCTCGAAAAGCTATGGGTTAATTTAGTTTGTATCACTAAATCCCGTCCAATAAATTTCATAATCTAAAAACATTTTGACTTTAAGGATCCTGAAAAGATAAGTGTGAAGTTCTGATAATACCAGGTTTAGGCATAGTGGAATATAAAGAACTAAGGGATGGAGATTGGGTTGCCCCACTTTATATTAATTAGTAAGCTTTATCAACCACAGAAAAACCAATGGAAAAATTTTTTGGCTTTTAATAAACAAATTAAACCGTAAAACGAACGAATCAATAATGAGCTCTGAATGCCCCCGGGTTTAAATTGATAAAGTTTACATCCATTAAACATGGCACGTGGATTTAAATTGTTGCCTAAATTAGGCAAAACTGAAAACGACACTGGCATCAATTTTAACAGAGGGAGCGGGTATGAATCAAAACTGCATCCGGTCTGGAAAAGATATTCCAACCACCTGAAGAAGTTCCCGAGGGGAAATGAAAATAAACGGTCCTGGTTAAGACTAAACAACCCGTCTCTGAAACGTTGTGAAATAAATATGGAGACTCTATGTTTTGAGGAC
>CAHIKZ030000290.1:1655000-1657500 GCA_903632075.3 Acanthosepion pharaonis
GCTTCATTATTAAACGCTATCTTCAGGCCAAGAAGATTGCGTTTAAGCAGGAAACGGATTGTTCAGTATCTACTTTTATATTTACATAAGATCTATCCCTGATATTGAGCACTTTAATCCAATAATAAACACAGCATAACTTAAAACTATACTTTTATCATCTATCTATCTATCTATATATCTATCTCATATTTCAACACTAAGAATGTGTCTCCTTGAGCGATGGTAAACTACTGGCGAGTGAACGATTAATTTAATTTCAAAAGCAGAATACTTCCTCTTTTTTTTCGAAAAAAAAAAAAACAGAATCAAAAATAAACTTCTGTGCTTTACCGTGATTAACCAATCGAATGAGACTTACGCTAAATTCAAACTCAACGATTTTTTATTATATATATAGTTCATGACACGAAGTTGTCTACATGTAAATCCTAGACAATTTCATTATGGACTGATAAAAATGGTTACATTATTTCATAAGATGTATAGAAATCGAGTGTTCAGTTTTACTAAGAAGCAAAAGCCAACGCGGTAGGGAGGTAATTTAAGATAATACTAACTAATTTTATGCTCTGTCAGCTTCCTACCTAAAATTTTGTAGTTGATAAATAAAAGGCCCCTTTAAGAAACTGGTAACTAACTTAACTGTTTAAAAAAATAAACACATCATAAATACAAAACTACTTTGACAAATTAATATGCAACCGTAAAATACAGACCATGCATATAACATGTTATTAATACTAACTAATCAGTGTAAGATGTTAATAATACTATCTACATAGAATGTTAATAATACTAAGCATCAATAGAGAGCTATATTAAATCAAAATGAATTTTACAAATAGAATAGTAAGCCATAAAAGTTGTGCAACAGTTCATCTACTGATAAATACTATAAGAAAAAGTATTATCAAATTTGAAGTTTAAATATATTTTAAGGTAAAATAAGACTATTCCTACAATTTAGGCAATTCACTTCTTTGGCTTAACAAGAAGTTTTTATCAGAAAATCTGATAATTTCTAATTTTTATGAAAGCACAGAAAACAGGGTTCATTTAACGATCTACATGTTCTATTTTTTTTAATTTTTTATTTTACCTTAAGAATTTTATTAGCTTCTTTTTTAATTCTAAAAATATTTAGAAAGAGATGTACTATTTTTATAAGTACTATTGGTGAAGGATAAGATATATTGGTACCACCCAGACTAAAAGGATTCTTAGTGCTACCAATATAAAATTTTTCAAGTGTGCGATTCTCTATTGTAGAAATAGTTATTAAATAAACAAGAAAGTGTATTAGACAGCAGTTTCGTAATGGTCATTTGTTAAAATTCTTGCAATTACATTGGTTAATATTATCAACAGCATTTATCTAGGAATGTGTATTATTATCTAAAGTTTTAAATTGGTTTAAAATTTTATTATTGTGTTTCTCTATAATTTTCTCAAGATTATTGGTACAGCTATAGTTTTAGTGTGTTTCTGTTAAACATTTTACTAAGAAGGTTAATATTAGGGAGATGCTTATCAATTAAATGGAGGAACTTCTGGCCTAACTTAGTAATGAGCTGTTGCTAATCCTACATTCTATAGAAGATGGTATATGTTTGATTACAGATGGAGAATACATCTGTCAAACACGTGTTTGATAAATATAGCGGTGTTTATAATACTGCTTTAAAATTAGTTGCTACAAGTACACTGAAATCAAATATAGAAAATATAATAATATTGATCTAAAGAAAAGAAATAAGAATAGTGAAATCATTTGGCACACCTCCACCATTTAACCAATTAGTCAGTACTAAGTGCACAATAACAAAGACAGAGCATTAACAGAATTAATATAAGTAAACCTTTGTCACTTAGTTGATTGGTGTTACCATCTGGGCTACTGAGATTTGTAGACCGTCTCTACCCTTCAGTTAGTATCGATCGGGATACTGAAGGTAACAGCAAGCACCTAAGTCACAGAATTATATATATATATATATATTATATATATATATATATATATATATATATATATATATATATATATAAAGAGAGGTAGAGATAGAGAATTAGTACAAATATAAAATAACTTAGCTAATTGCTAGATAGATAGATATGAACAGATTGGGATAGATAGACAGACAGATAGATAGATATTTGAAGTGTTATCAAAAATGGGTTCGAGAGAATTAGACGATAATCCATGTTGTGATGTTATCCTTCTATAGACACTATGTCGGCCTCTTCTGCCTACTATAAAATTAGTAGGAGAGAAGGCCTTGGGGGAAAAAGTCGAATAGATTCAACGCTGGGTCATCCGACACACACTCACTAGTCGTGTAATACGCTTCTGTTGTACTTACTGTTTAATATATGGGATATCTGTAACACGTGTTTTGTTATTTCTTTAACCATTTACTTGGGATACAACAATGCACAAGATGGATATATTACTGATTTTTTGTAGCTAAACTTTGTGAGCAGTATTTTATAATATAGA
>CAHIKZ030000290.1:1662500-1675000 GCA_903632075.3 Acanthosepion pharaonis
ATCTCAAAATGCAGACATGAAAACAAATTTTTACTACGTTACTTAAAGATCGAAAACTGAAAAGAATAAATAAAAATAATATAAAAACAAGTAAAATAAATTAATCAAACAAATAATAAACAAAATAACAAACCAGTCTCGTTAGAATAGACGAAACAGAATAAATAAAAAATAAATACATAAAAAAAACAAGTCAAAACAATCAACCCATATAAGTAAATAAAGTAAATAATAAACAAATTAACAATACAATCCCGCCAAAATAACCGTTAGAGTAGACTACAAAACAAAAACAAATAAATCAATCCAATAATTAGACAAATAAATAGCTTTTAAATATCTTCCCGGACCAAAACAAACTATTAAATAAGCGACCTAAGCATTTTTTACTATGTTAATAAAACATCGAAAACCGAACATAAAAATAAAAAAATGAAAATAAAAAAAACAATATGAATTAACCCAAATATATAAATAAACAGGTCACTCCTGCCAAAATAACCGCCAGAATGGATTACCCACAATGCACCACTGACCCATCCTATATAAATAGTCTAGAAAAATCCACTACTCACGGCCTGACGATTGCATCTAGCATGAAACAGCCTGTCGTCTCTGAGTGTTAGCTTCAATGTTTACTTTTACATTTACATACGCTCTATCTCTGATATTGAGCACTTTTCCCCATAAATATAGCACACCTTAAAACTATATTTTTTCATATATTTATATATATATATATATATATATATATATATATATGTATGTATGTATGTATGTATGTATGTATGGGGTTCACCAGGCAATTTAGAACAAATTATAAGAGAAGTGAACAGATTTTGATACAGAATCAAGAGTGTAATGCGGCCACTAAGTAATCGAATGCACTTTGCTACCAAGGAAATACTTTGCTCTCACCAACTTTGAAATGGAATCCCTGGGAGTTGGATAAGGGTGAGAGGGGAGATGAGTGACAAAATAAGGGAAATAAAAGATAACAGGTTAGAGCTGCTTACCGACATAGCACTACGAAGATAGATTGCGCGGATTGTGTTACTAAGCGACATTTTCTTTTAACTCGAGCGCAAAAAAAAAAAAAAAAAAAAAACGTTCCGATCGGCAGATTTGCTTGGGCAGATGCCGTAGGGCAGAAAATGAATCGCTTAGCAATCACCAGACGGATGAGAAGAGAAAATAGCCGGAAAGCACAGAACGGTTCTCCGCCTGCGTCAGTTTGGCAGGATTTTAATTTTAATTTTTAATTATTTGGGGGCAATAACATAATCGAGATTACTCAACGTTTGCACAACCATAGAATACTGCACTTTCAGGACGCATGTGTTTATGGCTCTCCACAATTTCCTTTTCTTTTTTAGCCCTTAGTAAGGTTTGTCTTTTCACCATACTAGTTCTGTCAAACATTTACACAAGCTACTTTCCTCTGACACCTTTCTCTTCAATGTCCTACGAGTATCAAATTCTCCATGCCCTCTTTCCTCATTAAGTGTCCTAAAAATTTCACCTTTTTCTTTCTAATTCTAAGTATAAGCGTGAAATACGCTTCAATTCCGAGCCCTTTATTGGGTCCATGCGGGTAAATTAGTCTAATTCCACGTGCCATGCCTTTTCTAGTTATCTCGGTTTTCACCTAATTCCCTTTAGTAACTCAACTTTCTATTGTTGCCAGGTATTGAACTCACAATTCTTTGGGTCAAATCACTTTTGGATTGCTTCAGCCAACACTTTTATCCACTGGGTAATGTGTCCTTGGGGACAGTTTAGTTGCTAAAGGGGATTAACTAAAAACTGTGATAGCCAGAAAAGGCATGGCACGTAGAACTAGAACAATCTACCCCAGTGGAGTAAATTAAGGGTTAGGTTTGAAATTTCAACGTATATCACCTGAAGAAGGCTGGAAGGTACAACGGCCGAAACGTCGTGAATATGGCAATAAAGATGAGTCGAATAGTCCGAACAATGTAAATCGTCTAAAAACTCAAAATAGACTTATTTAAATGAAATACAATATATTTAAAAAATGACAGAGTAGCAAATATTGCTTATATGCTGGCTGGGATAAAATTAACAATTTATTAAATTAATATAGCATATATGCTCGGCGGGACTACGAAATAAATATAACAGGAGAGGAACGACAATCCTCAGGGAAGTTAGCAAGTATTCCAGATTTTATCTTGCAGACCATTGACATAAGCACAAATTAAAAAAGAGGGGCTCTTTTCTGTTAATTCACCTCCAAAATAGAAAGAATTTATATTTACTAAAATTCATTTCAAAGTTTCCCACAACGAGGCTCTTCCATTACACACCGGTTGGGTTGAACTCTGCGATCGCCTCAAATATAGGCGACTCTGGTACGATGTTTCGAAGTGTGGGGCCCCCATTTGCGCTCACACCTATAAACACACCAAAAACAGATTTTTTTAAAATCTTTTTTTTAAATAGTAAAAAATTCCTTGTAAGTACCTTGAATATCATCCGTACTTACGAAATGTGAATAATTTCTTTACTTTTTGATAATTTTTCATTCTGAGAGTTTGGAGTGGTTGTGAGGCAAGCTAAAAAAATTGATTTAAAAATTATACTTTCAAATGAGTGCCAAAATTTAATAAAAATCAAACTTATAATTTCTTGGGTTGAATTAATATTTGTGAAAATAACTTTACATTATTTAGATTAATAAACAGAAAAGATAGAAAAAAGGATTTCCCTATGAGTAAAAGTAAAATGTCGGCGAAATTTGAAGTTTAAATTTTTGTCTTCTTCTTCTTCTTCTTCTTCTTCTTATTATTATTATTATTATTATTATTATTGTTGTTGTTGTTGTTGTTGTTGACCTTTGTGTCATCAAGGTCAAGATAAAGGGTGGTTTCATAATTATGAACTAAAAGAGCTGTAAGAATGTAACAGATTTTAAACTTGACTCGCAGATTCAACTTTCATGGAAACCGTTACCCAGAAAGCTGAATCATTTTTATATTTTACCCCTGAGGCTCCAACACTTAGACCATCAATTTTACTGTGTTCTCGTATATTTATCTTGAATTATTTCTATCTTTGCCTGAATCCGTCCGCATTCTGATTGGCAGCCATTGTATTTTAGGACAATATTTTCCAGCTATATATAAGCGGAAGATGCTTCTGATTTTCTAGCTACGAACCTTCAGTAATTTTCAGTCTCCTCTAAATAATTCCTATTTGGTGTTCTTTGATCTTTATCAACCTATCTTTATTTATAGAGAATGATTAAGAGTTTCCTTGCCGTTTAGTAATCTGAGAAACCCTCTCTTTGTACGGCATAGCAGTAATGTTTATCTTGAAATAAAAACAGCCAAATCGGATAAAAATATCTGTGAGCGCTTAACTATTGCTGACTTTGAAAAATAATAACACAGATAGAAAGTATTCTATTAAGAATGTTTGCGTAATTCCTAACCATTTACAATCCCTTTTTTATTTTCACCGCAGTCCAATAGTAAAATCATTATCAGTACACTTATATCCTAATTTAAAATCCGAGGAAAGGCTCTAAATAGCATAATGTTGCTGGCATAATAAAAAAAAAATGAAATTTGATATAATCATCATGTATAAGGAGAAATAAAATGTTTTAAATCGGATATTTTGTCGTACAAGTGTTCCACAGGGTGAAATTAAAGGAAATCGAAAAGCTGAATAAAAAACTGAAACTCCCTGGAGAACTGAAGAAATTATGGAACATGAAAGTAACAGTTGTGCCAGTTATTATTGGAGCACCAGGGACGACCACAAAAATAGGGAGAAAGAAACAAGAACTTTAAGAACTTTAATTCGAGGACAAATTAAGAACATTCAAGACAATACAGAAAACGGCTAGAATACTGAGTAGGGTGCTGGAGTATTGAAGAGACGACATTTACTTAATGCCTCGTGTAACACGCCAATAATAACTCTGGTTAGAAATCAATAATAATAATAACTGTTATTATTATAAGAAGAAGAAGAACAGTACTACTACTACTACTACTACTAATAATAATAATAATGACAACAACAACAAAAATAATAATAATAATAATAAGAAGAAGAAGAAGAAGAAGAAGAAGAAAAAATCAAATATGAACAGATAACTAGTTCTGCGAGGAAAGATGGTTGTGACGAGTCAGACAACGATTCTTGCCAGAATCTATTTTACATATCTAAATATTTACCGTTCTTTCATGCTTAATATTGCTACCACATATGGTTTGTTACTCCTTCTACATATTGAGAGATTCTTGATAAAGTACAAAGAGTTCTTGATTGATTGGAAAAGATTCCGATAGACTCATTGAAGGGATTCCTGGTAGCCCACGCCTAAAAGAAATACAAAAAATGGTACTTATAAGTACAACTCACACATTATGAAGAGCTTTATCTATGTAAAAACATATATGTGATCTTAGGTATTTGTTTAGAAAAAATGATCAGTAGAAGATGTCATAAATCCATTTCTACCCAGAAGGAATTATGTATACAATAGAAATCAAAGGGAATAATAATAATAATAATAATAATAATAATGTGATAAATACCTAGTAACAAATGATTATCTTATATCAGGTTGCACAGTATTGACACCCACTGAATATAAAACTCGGTATGAAAGAATTGGCCAATATCTGCACTGGAAAATGGGCAGCTTCTTCGGGAAGGAAACTGAAAGGAATTGGTATGAACACCACCCAGACCCGGTTACGGAGAAAGTCCTGCTACAATTCTATGGGACCACACAATACACACAGACAAAACAATAAAAGCCAACCGACCAGAAATTGTTATTAGAGACCGCAAACAAGAAAGTGCCTCCTTATTGATAGGGCAGTCCCTGCAGACTGCAATGTGTCTTTGAAGATCTTCAAAAACCTATCAAAGTACAAGGACTTTAAAAATTCATATCTCAAAAATGTGGCACATGAGAACATCAACAATCCCTGTTGTAGTTGGATCCCTCGGATTGGTTGGAAAAGATTCCAGTAGACTCATTGAAGGGATTCCTGGAAGCCCATGCCTTAAAGAAATACAAAACATTGTTCTGACGAGTACAGCCCACACATTATGAAGGGCTTTATCTATGTAAAATATGTGTATTTTTTTAATTGGTCATTGGAAAAGGTCATGATGCAATTTCTGACCTTAGGTCTCTGGTTGGGACCCGGAAAGAAATGAGTATACACCAGAAATCAAAGGAAATATAAATAATAATAATAATAATACTGAAAATTAAGTTTGTCCAAAATACAGATTCTGTGATAAATATACAGAAATAAGTGACAATTTTGTATCAGGCTGTGCGTTATTGGCTCCCACTGAATATAACACATGCCACGGCAGTTTGTGTCAATACCTTCACTAGAAAATCTGCAGCACTTACTGAAAGGAAACTGCAAGAAATTGTTATGAGCACCACCCAGATCCGTTTACCGAGATAGGACCAATTTTATGGGACTTTACAATACACACAGACAGGCAATCAAAGCTAATCCCCCCACCGACATCGTGATTAGAAACCGCAAAGACGAAATGTACCTTCTTAAGGATATTGCAGTCCCTGCAGACTGCAATGTATCTTTAAAGATCTCCAAAAAGTTATCAAAATACAAGGACCTTGAAATAGAAATCTCCAAAATGTGGTGCATGAGGTCATTAACAATTCCAGTTGTAGTAGGAGCACTCGGATTGTTTGAAAAAGATTGCAACAAACTCATTGAAGGGATTCCTGAAAGAAATTCAAAAAAATCTACTCATAAGTACATCTCGTACCTTACAAAGGGCTTTATCTATATAAAATATGTGCGATTTCTTTTTTCAAAAATTCTCAGTGGAAAATGTCATGATACCATTTCTGACCTTAGTAGGGACCCAGAAAGAAAGAAATAAAAACCAGAAACCAAAAATAAAAATAATAATATACAAAATAATTGACGTAACTCTTCCAGTATTTTTTAACGAGAAGTTTCCCGTCTTTTAAGATAAATTTGAACGGACATAAAAGATTATTGGATTTATGCTAATGATTTCATTCGGTATTATGTTAAGCGCGACTAACAAAAACGACGATTGAAACAAATCACCAATAAAATAGCTAAAAATGAAGATTACCATAATTTTATCTCAGATCAAAACGCCGACAAATAAAATGAAAAATTCTGACAGAATCCCATTAGTAATCAACTGACACTGAAAATTTGCAGGAATATTGAAAATATTTCACGTCGGCTATGGATACACTTTAATGGTACAGTAGATTAAAGGGCAATCCTAGAGAGAAACAACTTTAAAACGAACTTAATGAAAGGTTCTGGAGTGTCAGGTTAGCTGCTGCTTTGAATGAGGATACGACCAACCAGACGGATGTATCACTATTGTAAAATTCGGTTCAAAACAGTAAGTAAGCCATGAATATTACTATTGTAAAAATTGGCTAAACTCTGTAGGCAAGCAATGGAAACGACGCATTATAAAAATCACTATTGTAAAAATTGGTTAAAACCTGTTACTAAGCCATGGAAATTGACCCAGTATAAAATTACTATTGTAAAAATTAGCTAAACCCTGTAGGTAAGTCATGGAACTTGACCCAATATCAAAATCACTTTATTTACATTATTCGGACTATTTTACACATCTTTGTCGCCATATTTATCACGACGTTTCGGCCGTTGTACGCCTCGGCCTTCTTCAGGTGGTTGGACGTTCCAACTGAACCTTGTATTTCGCTCAGTGGGGTAGACTGTTCTAGTTACACGTGCCATGTTTGATGTATGTCAGTTATAAGTTATCTCCTGCTAATTTCCCTCTGAAAGTTCTCCACTGCCTTAACAGTGTATTGAACTCACACTCTTTGGGTTATGTCACTGGATCTAACCAACGCCTTTATCCACTGTGCCATGTGTCCTTGAGTAAAAATGCCTAAACCCTGTAGGTAAGCCATGGAAACTTGTCGCAATATAAAAATCACTATTGCAAAAATTGGTTAAACCCTGTAGGTAAGGCATGGAATTTGATCCAGTATCAAAATCACTATTGTAAAAATTAGCTAAACCCTATAGGTAAGGCATGGAATTTGATCAAGTATCAAAATCACTACTGTAAATATTGGCTAAACCCTGTAGTTAAGCCATGGAATTTGACCCAATATAAAAATCACTATTGCAAAAATTGGTTAAAGCCTGTAGGTAAGCCATGGAAGTTGACCCAATATAAAATTACTATTGTAAAAATTAGCTAAACCCTGTAGGTAAGGCATGGAATTTGATCCAGTATCAAATTCACTATTGTAACAATTGGCTAAACTCTGTAGGTAAGCCATGGAATTTCGTCTAATTTAAGAATACTCATTGTAATAATTTATTAATGAATCACTATTGTAAAAATCGGTTAAAACTTGTAGGAAGTACTTGCAGTTCAGTGCAGTCTCTTCCATGAACAATCAGAGGTTAGTTGCTGCTCGTGAGGTTCTGGATCTGCACATCTCGAACAACCTTATTCTCGTCGCCCTCGATCGTCCCAATTACATCCTGCTTAAGACTATTATGTCTCGGTCAGAAAACGTAAAGGATTCGAGCGAAGTATACAAGCTGAATAATAGTGTCGGTAAGTTCCAGAGAATGAATAAGTAATTTATAAGTGTCTAAGCGAACGCACACACTGGGACACTTAACAACAATTACAACCTCTTAAAACACTCAAATATAGAAACGAGAGCTGCGGAAAAAGTTGGTCTCTATGGACCAATTTTTGTGCTATAGAAATTTTAGCAAGCGAATCGTTTATATATTTATATATTTTTTATTAATCTTCTCAGAGACGTACGCATTCACACACACACACACACACACACACACACACAAGCGAAGTTGCTTAAAAAAGCAAAGAAAGCGTTCATTAATTCTTGAAGGATATAAATGTCGACGACTACGGCTTTAAAGTTTTGAATATTTTAAAAGTTACCTTTTGATGGTTCACTTGTGGCAAAACAACTTGTAAGATCATCATTAGCTTTCTTGAAATTAGTTTAGCTTCGTTGCTAACGATGCAACGACACATGAAGGAGAAATGGAAATAGAAACATTGCGTCACGCCCGCTTTCAAAGCGGGGCGGGTCTGTCTTTAACCCTCCATTAAAATTGTGTCGTGGTTGGACAGCCCACAGAATATTTCATCCTTCATATTTAGTAAATGACAAAACAATTTTTTGTGATAAGTCAAGTAGCTTTCTGAGTACTCGAGTCTGTTTTTTTGCTATAATATTTTTATGAATTACAAGCACGTGGCCGTAAAATAAAGACTATAATAATTATTATAGAAAGGTGTTCAAAGATCAGAGTAACCTATTCATTGCTTGGAATATAAAAATAAATAAAAGGGCCAGGTTGATCATAAATTGTTTGAAAATAAAATGAAACCTATTTTTTGCTTGTTTGTATGTTTGAAAGACACATTTTTTTTTTAAATGTTGGCCTTTTATTTCATATTTTCAAATTACAACTTTTTCATTTACAGTACTTACATTATTCGGACTGTTATCCTCGTCTTCACTGCCATATTCACAACATTTCGGCCTTTGTACGCTCCGGCCTTCTTCAGGTGATTGAACACTTTATTTAGACCACATAGTCCAATGGAAAAAGGCGTTGATTAGATCCAATGACTAGACAATTGTAATTTATGGGACACACGAGGAAAAGGAGCCCGGAGAATCTAACATTCACAAGTCACACTGAAACTATAAGAAACAAGACGAGACAACAATATACCGAATAAGCTTCTATGTATTGTAGAACCAAAACAAAAAGAATGGCAACGAGTCAAAAGCTATTTAGAGCAATATGAGACGAGCTATTATGATTACTTCCATTATTTACATTATTCGGACTGTTATCCTCATCTTCATTGCCATACTCGCAACGTTTCGGCCTCTATATCTCTGAGATGAGGTATTATGATTACTTGCATTATTTACATTATTCGGACTGTTATCCTCATCTTTATTGCCATATTCACAACGTTTAGGCCTCTATATTTCCGAGATGAGGTATTATGATTACTTACATTATTCGGACTGTTATACTCAACGTCATTGCCACATTCACAACGTTTCGGCCGTTGTACGCTCGGTCTTCTTCAGCTGATTGGAATTTCGAACCGAACCCTGTATTTCGCCGACATGATTCAGTGGATAAAGGCGTTGGTTAGACCCCTGATTAGACCCAAAGAGTTGCGAGTTCAATACCAGGTTGGTGAAAAAATAAAAAAAATAGAGAGTTGAGCTAAAGGGAAATAACTGAGACACTCGGAAGAGGCATGGCACTTGGAATTAGAACAATCTATCCTGGTGGACGAAATAAGGGTTCCGTTCGAAATTTCAATCTCCTGAAGAACGCCGGAACGTACAATGTCCGAAACGTTGTGAATATGGCAATGAAGGATGACAGGATAACAGTTCGAATAATGTAAATAATGTAAATGATCATAATACCTCATCTCAGAGATATAGATAGAACCTTTTTGTTTTAAAAAAGAAATAAACGATAGTCGTTCTACAGAAGGATGATGAGAATTTCATGGATAAAACGTGGATAGGAGCATGTGGAGAATCATGATCGCCCACGTCCTGGAGAGAAACGGCACAAATGAGAATAAAATTAACCGTAGAAAGATTGTGTTCCGCCAAGCTAGTAGGTAAAGAATTCATGTATGTTTAGAAAAAAATAACACTTAAAATTTACCTGGGTTTTAACCTGAACACCAACCTCTGGCATTGTCGGCAAAGAAGTACCTGATTCACCTAAAAGGCATATCAAATACATTCACCATTTAACAAGTACGACCGCCATATTTACACATGTGTACACACAAATGCAATAATAATCATATTGTCGAGATTTCAAGTCGGTTCAGACAGTCCGGTCGCAGTCATTGAGTACATGAGATTTGTCTACTTTGCGATTTAAACGGACAGTGAAGGCGAGTCAAGAAACAACAGAATGTCGCCAAGGTCTCTCAACTTATGCCAGTCACTAAACATAACGACAAGTGATACTGTAACTGGACGACAAATGATGACTTTTGCTGCGTCATTGTCAGAAGCGCAGATGTTGTCCTCCAACGGATAATTCAAAACTTTAAAAGAAAAAAAGGCAGGTCTGGATTCTGTTACGATAAATTTGTGCTGATATTTCTATGGTTTGACGTATGAATACATTTATGACCACCCCGAAGTCTTTTGCGACAGGGAGCGCAATTACTATTTAATGAACATCCAAAAATAAAAACAAGAACGTAAAATAATAATAAAAAAAGAGAGTGGCTATTACATGTGTTTCCAGACAGTGTTACCGCCATCTTTACTTATGTCTGGCTTCAAAGTGTTCTTTTCACTGAGGTTTGTTACCACGCACTTATCTTGAAAAGTGATAACCCCAAATTTAAAAACATTCAGAGGATCGTTACCTACCAAGCTGTCTGTTAAGCACTTGTACTAGAAGATTTATTCTCTAAAAATCCGATAGAAGGTCATTCAAGTTTTCATGCAACTATAGAGGGACTAAATATTTAGTTTGTTACACAAGCAATCTGTCTCTGATATTGTTCGGTATTTACACTGACACTTTCAAAATCTGCGTTATCCCTGAGTGCTATTATTTTAGAACCACTGTGTCAGTTACAAGCTAAAGCAAGTTTAAAACAAATACAAATTACTCCTATTCTTGTATTGTATAAAGCATTCCTTACGGTGTGGGAGTTTCTTAATCTCTAAAATTTCCCGTCTTATATTTGCTCTAAGTAGCTTTTGACTCATTGACATTCTTTTTATCTTGGTTCTACAAATCACACAAGCTCATATTGATGCCTCGCCTTGCTTCTCTTACTTTCAGTATGACTTGTGAGTGTTAGATTCTCCAGACACCTTTTCCACATGCGTCCCATAAATTACAATTATCTCTTTTTTATTATAACTACCGTAATTCCCCATGTATAATATTCCTTCATCCATAATACGTACCCCAAAAAATTTTGCTTAAAGAGTTGGAAAATGCTTCAACGCATAATACGCACCCCTTGTTTAGTAATCAAACCCTATAAATTGTACCTCTCCAATTTCGTTACGGCCAGCGTTTCCTACTCTTATTAAAATGTTTTTAAACATAGAATAAAATTATTCTAATTTAATTTTATGATAATTCTTATTTTATTTTACATTTGGAAGCATTGTTGGGTACATATGATTGTATTTGACATCACTATTGGGTCGCAATCGCCGAATTTTAGTGTCAAATTGTCGTATGTCTGTGGTGTATAGTCATTTCGCAACTAAAATCGACCTATGAAACGACACTTTTTTAAAGGTTATTTTGTAGCTATACATAATACGCTCCCATAATTTTGCTTATTTTTTTTTTTTAGAAAAAGTACGTATTATACATGGGTAATTAAGGTGTGTACCTTTTAATTTTTATTTTCTTTAAAAAGTCCTGGTTCCTCGATTAAATCAATGATACCCAAAGCATTCGTCGGTATAATATCTTTATAGTTTCAACTCTTTTCTTCACCTGTGCCCCGATATTGATACAGACAAAATGAAAACTTATCTTAGTTGAGGCGTTTCGTCCTATGAGGAACTTTATCAAGACTAATGTAAGGATTTTATTTTGCGACAAGTATTTATATACAAAAAGCAAAAATCTTATTGGTTTTTCAACATTTTTAGGAGTGCTTACACTTAGCTAGAAAATACAAACAGTATATATATTACATAGCCGTTCTTTACTCTGTTCTTTGTTTTTTTGTTAAAGACATGAAAATTCTTTGTCTAAGGTTTTATCTAATTCTGATCTCATGTTTTGAACATATATTTTTTAATATCGTCTGAATGCAGGGGATTCTTTTCTAATAATATACATTAGTTGCACAACTACTACATTATCACGCTGGATAACCTTGTATTTTTCAGATAATACTTCATTCATAACACTACAACGGAACAACATATGCGACAAATTCTCACAACAACACACAATGCTATACTATATAAACTGTAAAAAAAAACGGTTATAAATACTCAAATATATATATATATATATATATATATATATATATATATATATATTATACACAACAAAATCCAGAATTACCTCAGATGAGTATAGACTATTTCAACTTTACTAGATTTATCTCTAATTCCCAGACGAACACAGTCCATACACCGGGGTTGAAGAAGACTAACGTACTTCTCGTTTGTTGAAATAGATCTATCCCCCTCTCCGCCCATATGAGATAATTTTGGATTTTGTTGTGTAATTTATATGCTCTGTTATATTAAATACATTGAGCTCTTTTTGTGGATCAGTTTTAGTATTTGATAATACTATTATTTATTACCTATACACTCTCTCTCTCTTTCTCTCTCTCTCTATATATATGTATATGCATGTATGTATGTATGTATATATGCGTTA